>OX276454.1:37848539-38093539 GCA_946251905.1 Cryptocephalus moraei | reverse complement strand
AGTGGCTTCTCAATATGGCCGGTTCCGTCTACAAAATGTATTACCCCCTCTCCATCGAGATAAAAGAGAGAGGAGGTAACAATTAGGGAGAGGGGGTAATAAATTTTGTAGACGGAACCGGCCATATTTGAGAAGCCACTTTTCGAACGCGTGCTTGCGATTGTTACATGTTACGACAGCTACAGTCTACCACGGGGAACCAAAGTTTAAAAATTAATAATAAATACATACATATTTTTAATATAATATACTCACTACATAACTGAATCAGCTCTTCCTCTCCTTCCTGGTTTCCTGCTCGTTCTTTGTCTTCCTGGTATACCTGGAGCACATTTCTTTTTTGGTAATTTTTCTTCTATTAACTGACTAATCCCAAAATCGTAAATTTTTTGTTTCTTTCCCTTTTCCAAAAAATGAACAAGGGCGTAAGGTTTTAAAAACTGATGTAGTTAATTTTGTTATGAACTATTAGTATAATTGAGTTAAATTAATCAAAAAATAAAAAAGAAAATTCTTTATTTAATTCGTATTGAGCAACCTTCGCGTTGTTTCATATGTTAGCATTTTGTGACATTTTATGGAAAATAGAACTTCTTCATACAAATTATTATCTCATAATTTTAGTTAATGTAATGCTACGCCATTGGAGAGAAAGATTTCTTACAGGAAGTCGGCCATATGCAGAAGCCACTTTGGTCTGTGCTTTGGTCTATTTGTTCCAACCACATTTGTTACCTCCTCTATCTTTTATCTCTATGCCCCTCTCCCTAATGTTACCAATCTAGGCCGCTATTCTGGAACGTTCGACTAACTCCCACGAACAAATTTCATTCGTGTGAGAAATTGTTTGTGTGCGACTCCACATTTTGGAATCTCGAACGTTCGAGTCCGTAAACGAACAAATGAAGCAGTCAAATAATCAATATCTCACACAAATAAAATTTCTCACACGAATGAACTTTGTTCGTGGGAGTTAGTCGAACGTTCAAGAATAGCGGCCTATAGATTATGTTGTTACTCCTCTCTCTTTTATCCCTTTCTATGGTGTCGCCTGTCGCCGTCCCGTGCTCTTGGGCTCCTTAACAATCAGCGTGCAGTGTGTCAGGAGCAAGCGAAACAAAGACAGACATAGTTACGGTAACCTCTCTTTATCACACTCAAGCAAATGAGTTCTGTTATGGTTCTGTCTATGTGCGTAAATTGATTTTAAGTAGAAATTGATGTAGTTTGACGATTATTTTTGTTCGAAACGTGCTATATTAGTGAAGGTATACATTTATTGTGTTCTATTACGCCATTAGTTTCGTTTCTAGATCACTTATTTATTATAGGACCTTAGCCGAAAAAAACTTTAGCGAATTTCAAGAAAATGTAGTTATATTATGATGCGAAGATTGTTCTGTTGATTATATTTCTGGGAATATAGTTCGTAATCTGGTTAATACTACTACTTGCAATCATTGTATTGATATATTATTATATAGAGGTAGTATGTCTACTGAACACTCTTATACTGCTCCTCCTGAGGCTTATAAATCATTCACCAATTTTGTCACTCGAGGAGGTCTTCTTTATGCTTCAGATGTGGTGTATAAAATTTTACATTTCACAGAAAAACAAATTCACTTTCTATTAGAAAATGAAAACATTTGAAAAACCAAAATAAACTTAAAACAAAAAATGATAAATACAGTTACAAATAATTTTGCTACTAATATAGGTAGATGTCTTTAAACCTAAACACCCTGTAAATCAAGAATTTATAGCTGAGGAATGTCACAAAATTCAAATTATTCGGAAAATAATTGCCATATATTTAAAGTGCCGAATGTATATATCACCACAGTAAACTATTAAATATTGAATTACATGGGGAAAATGCAGAAAAATGCCACAGTACGGCAAAAAATTACTAAACTGGTTTTATTTAGCAATTGTTAAAATATAATGTAGCATTGTCATATTTAGACAAAAATTGTGTTTTTAATTTTTTTTATTTTATTTCCCAACCCCATAGGCCAACAGTTAAAATTTGACTTGAACGTTATACTGTCTGCATTATTACTTTTGTCTTTTTTCTGATGAAATATTCAGAGAAAATCACGTTTGCTGGTAAATAAACATAAAAGATTAAAAAACATTTAAGAAATGCGCGAACGTTCCATTCAGTAACATAAGATAGAAAGAGATAGATATCCGTAACCAATGCGGGTTGCCTATGCAATCGTTTTGCCTCACTTGTCGCTGAAGGCGGGTCCGTTCCAGTCCAGGTAAGTAGTATTGAGTTCTGTGGTTTGGCTTGGCGTTTGGCATCTGTGGTTTGGCGTTTACGGTTTACGGCGTGGTTTACCTTTTTTTCTTTACCTGGGCTGAGCTGGGCGTCAGTGTCATTTATTCGATTTGCCTAGATTTAACTCTGCAGTAGGCTTGTGTATTCTTTCCATTTCCAAGTAAGTTTACCTTATTTATTGTGATGCTATCCGATGTACAAAATTTCAGTATTTATTTATTCAATTTGTGATATTTTTTCGAGCCAATAACCCTAAAACTAAAATTTGTGTAATGACAAAAATCAATTCTCTGAAATACGTATGTATGGTAAGCCCTATGTATAACCAATCCTAATTATTATTATACAGTCAACCCCATTTTTAATTGACCCGGATATAATAGACCACTGGTAATTTCCGGTCAATGTTTAGTTCTCGTGAACTAGGCACTAACATATATTATACTGCTAATGGTCCCTATACTTATAATTTTTACAGTCACTTGGGATACTAAGTAAAATGATGACGTACAGAGTGTACTCAAAAAGTGCTTTTTGCCCTATACCAAAGCACAGTACTTATTTACAATACTTAGTGTAACCGCCCATCTCATAATTTGGTGTGAAATCTCCAGTGTCGGCCACACATAGCACAGGCATTAAGAAACTAGTCCTAAAATAAGCAAGCGCAAGTTATGCAGGTGTAGAGACGGCACCTTTTACAGACTTAAACTTTTTGTTGGCTGTTTCGAGTTCGGAACAGTCAAATATAGATACGGTTAATCATAACCTATATCATTTCTTGCAGAGACCATAGACATAATACTATATAGACTACGGATCGGTATAGGGCGCGATGTGCCGAGTGGGAGCGAGAGGCAAATAAATAAGGCGACTTGTCTCTCACTCTAAATGAGCGGAGTTGACAACTCCGTAACCATGACGATCTAACCTCTTGCCTTGTCAGTTACGTCACGTCCTTTTATTTTGGAGGTCGCGGGTTCTAATCTCCAAGAAAACGAACTTTTTCTTCTCAATTCCACTATTTTCCCGCTATATTTACAGTTTTACTTCATTTCTTATATTTTCTCAATAGTTTTCGAAGATAAGTGATAACAAATTCTTGATTATGTTGACACATGATTGACATAAGGCTGTAGAGGTTAGAGCGTCATGGTTATGGAGTTGTTAGCTCCGCCCATTTAGAGTGAGAAACAAGTCGCCTTATTTATTTGCCTCTCGCTCCCACTCGGCACATCGCGCCTTATACCGATCCATAGTCTATACAGTATTATGTCTATGGCAGAGACTGCGACTAGATTCACATGACAACTATTCGATTCTATTTTTCACGTATTTATAGTCCAGGGAAGTTAGGAAATCAATCCGAAATTTTTAGGGACAGCAGATATAGAGATGCGGTTTTCTGCAATGTGTTCAGAAAGCTCCTAGGAAAAAAGTCTATATCGTCTGGTTATGCCATTTTTCGAAAAATACATTCTGGTGCAATAAATGCATTTTGCAATTGCATAATTACTTGCAACATTATAAGAACGTCTGGAAACTAAGAAAAATCGCTCGAAAATCGTTACTCGGGGGTTTTCGGGGATGCCGAATTCAATTCTGGCATTAGAATTACCCGGGGGTGGCTCTGCGGGGGTGATTCGGGGAAAATTGCAGCGTACATGAAAATCAGCCGAAAATCGTTATTCGGGGATACCGAATTCAAATCTGGCATTAGAATTATCCGGAGGGGGGGCTCGGGGGTGCCCGGGTGGTGATTGGGGGGAGGTATTGCAGCGTCCGTGAAAATAGCTCGAAAATCATTACTTGAAGGTTTTCGGGGATGCCGAATTCGATTCTGGCATTAGAATTACCTTTTATAAAATTATTAATTTAATACTAAATTATATTACACATAGTATTATAAAAATAGTTTCTTTGGCACTCTGGAAATGAAAGAAGGTAAAGAATTCCTCGATGCTTCTGGCAAACTGGGCACTGCAGATAATTAGAATTAAAAAAATATTCTTTAAAGTTTGTATGCAGAATGTATGGTTTTAAAACAATACCATCAATGCCGCCCGAGTTGAGACCTTTATGAAGGCATACAAAGTTACGAATACTGAGAACATCAAACAAATACAAATCAATGCTTTTAATATATCTCTGCTGCCACCCCATGTTACGGAATTTTACTAGCATTTTTTGCGAACAATTCATATTAGCAGGTTTTGGCAAAAGCCTCAAAAAAGTGCCAAACCATCATTCAGGTCCCACTAAATATGGAATGGAACAGGGGATATTCAATTTTAAGTAGTTCGTTCTCGATCAGTTACCTGCTACAATTGATGGCATTTTAAATAAATCTGTCCTAGTCACTTGGACAATACGCTTATAGGCTCATAAGCGTATCGAGTTTAAACCCTGAAAATACTCAAGAAGTACCTGTGAATAAAAGCGACAAAAATAAATTTCATCTCTATTTTTCGTCCCTACGAAAGGGGAAATGGGATCTTTCTGTGCCCATTCTGGTCTGAAGCCCTATATGTGCATATGAAGCGCTTTAAATCATGCCCATTACAATAATAGTATATTAAAGTATGAGTGGATATTGAGCTCTTTCTAACACGTGCTCGAAATAGAGCAAGTGCAAGAGCAAGTATTATTGTAAATCTCGCATCTACTTAGGGGAAGGAGTGGATCAGGATTGGAAACTAGAAAACGTAAGATTGGGATGTGTCCTCTATATCTTAATACCAAATATGTTTGTGGGTATAACTGTAAATTTGCGCTTTTTCAAAATGCGCCCAACAGAAATAAATTACATGTAATGGTAAAGTTAGGCATATCAGCAAATAATAAATGGAGTTCAGGATCTCTGTTCCATTTGATGCTTGAAGGGAAAGGGAAAAGGACAATCACACACAACAACCAAGGCGCGCAATCATGCACCTCGGGGCTCTATGCTCTTTATGAAAAGACTTTTGTCATGTGTTTATGATCCTCTTCAGGCAGTTTCAATTAAAACGGAAGCACCGTAAGTTATCACAGTAAGTAAAGTCTATAAAGGACTTTTGCAAATGGATTAACAACATCTAATCAATTTTCTTTGGTCATAACCATTGCTGGACTATTTTATAAATGTTGCAAACCGCTGTTTATCAACTGCCACAATTTTCTGTATATGATTGCTTATTGATGGTGATTGTCATTTCCTTGTCTATTTTAGCATGAGTGATCGCGATGACAGGGACCGTTCAAGGGACAGGTCGAGGCGCGACAGGAATCGTTCAGAAAGCAGCAACATCCGCGAGAGGAGCTCAGACCGTGGCGGCAGGGAACAGCGCAGCTCGAAATCGTCCACGAACAGAGTCTACGTGTCGAACATACCGTACGAATATCGATGGCAGGACATCAAGGACCTCTTTCGTGACCGGGTCGGTAATGTAGATTTCGTTGAACTGTTTGTGGACGAGAACGACAAGCCTAAAGGTGAGTTCATCTTTATCAACTACTACTTTTGTTATTATATTGCTCATCTGATGTATCCATTTAGGTCTCTATTGTTTGTCTTTTTTTTATTGGATATCACGAAACTTACTGAAAGGTTTATTTTTGTCAACTGGAGATTTTTTGTTTTGAATTGATTGGGGGATGTCAATTTCAACTAGACGGATGATCAAAAGGCAGCGACGGAGGAATACTATTTCTCAGGCTTATGTACAAAATTCTCTGGTTTTTGCATTCAGTACCCCTCTTGGGTAAGTGTCGAACTACGGTGATCCTGTTAACAAGTCAAAGTAGATCGCACTGATCTCGTAATGAAGAAACCCCTACTTGTATTATCAGGGGCAGTCATTTATGCCTTTAATAATTCATTCAGAGGAGATAGAATATTGTTGATCATACCTGCCGATACTTTTTGTTGATTATCTGAACTTTAAAGGTAAATTTTTTGTCTTAGGTGTTGAACAAAATTCTCAGGTTTTTTATATTCAGTACCCCTCTTGGGTAACAACTGTGTAATTATGATTCTGTTAAGTGCCGAAAGGATATGGCATAGATCTTACAATAAAGAACCTCCCATTATGATCAGTTCAATTTTATGTCGAGGAGGGTGAACTTAACATAGCTTGATTGACATGTGCCAATAAATTTGCTGATGATCTAAATTACTTCTTAAAGGTAGTGGTATTGTCGAGTTTACTGATTCGGCATCGGTGTACAAATGCTTGGAAGTCATGCAGCGTTTTGATGTAAAGGGTCGAAAGTTGGTTGTAAAGGAAGATTCGGGTACAACAAGAGATAAGGATGGCACAGTTCTGAGGAGGAGCGGGAATGTAAACCGTGACAGCGATAGGTATCGCAAGGATTATCATCGGGAGAATGTCGGTGGTAATAGCTTATCCCTCAGGCAGGATGAGAACAAGTGGGGCAATACTTACGGTTTAAGTGTCAATTTTCTTGAATCGTTGAATGTTGAGCCTCCTCTCGTCAATAGGGTGTTTGTCGCGAACGTAAGTATACAACTTTGTATCTTGTATCTAAGGAATATCAGTTTGGCCTCATGTATTTTAAAGTGTATACTTACCAACTACTTCTTAAGCACCATGGGATCTTACACAAAATTTTACACATGCAATGGATTACATACCATAGGTTTATACAAGTCGGATTCAACATGTCTCCCCAATTTTATTTTTAAGCTATTAATGGGTTTTCTGTATGGGTTAGCTGACATTTTGAATACCAGATTTGATCTTAATTTTCCTTGTTCTTTTCATCTTTTTCTATAGTTACAATTCCTGGCATGGATTAACTCGTTATGAAAATCATACTTATGGTTTTTATTATTCATTCTGTGTTACAGCTTCACAATATCCTTCTATTAGTACAAATTTTTTATCAGTAGTTTCTAATTGTAATCCTATAAGTTATGTTTTTCAACGTCAATAACCTTGCATGTGTAGACTACACCTCTACTGATGAGCAGAACCATTCCAATGTTGTGAATGGGGGGTGGAATTTATGGGTTATAATTTATTTAAAATACAAGAGGCTGCAGTTCTCGGTGGTCCTAAAAAATTATATAATCGGCAGATAGGTTCTCGCTGACAAAAAATTTCGTTTATCCTACTTGATGGATGTGGTGATTTCTCAAAAATTTTCTAGTAGTAGTTGTGGGGCATTACTTTGGAGTAGAATTAATGTTTATTTTACTATGAAATAAGTGTGTAAGGGAGTTGAAACAAAATGGTATCAAAATCCTTTAAATCTCGTAAGATCTTTAATTTATTTCCAAAGGATCAGAACGTCTTGCTAGGAAATCTAGTTGTTCATCAGGGTTTTTACAGGATACATATTCTTATTCAAATACTAGAATTAATCGATATTACACAATTCATTCCATCCGTGACATTTTATTTCTGACAACTAAAGATACTTCTGGTTTAATTCTTTCTGTTGGAAAGGCTATTCTCAGACACAATTCTCTCGTTGGGGAAGTATCGTTACAACTTAATGTCATACATATCTCGAATGGTTTTATGGCTAGGAAAAAACTTCGTTCAAAGGATCAGGTTTCACTAATTTTAGAACCACCTATAATGTAGCATTCAGTCATACATTTCTAGGTTTTCTGATCAAAGGTTGGAAGTCATAAGGAGTATGAATGTGTGTTATTGGAAGTTTTAAAAGCTCTCTTCAGTTGAATTTGATAATTGTTTATAATTTATAGCTGCCTTATAACGTGGATAAAAAAAGGCTCAAAGAAGTATTCCGATTGGCCGGACAAGTACATGCTATCGAGATGCCACAAGACAAGGAAGGCAGAAGCCGAGGTTTCGCTGTAGTCGAATACAGTCATCCTGTCGAAGCTGTTCAGGCAATATCTCTATTTCACAATCAGGTAAGGTAATCACAAATTGTGTATTTTTATTTATTTAAAATCGTATGTTTATAATCAGGAACGTTCTTGATAATCTCCAATTACAAAAACAACAAATTTTTCAGATATATCAAACTGCCGACATTTCGTTCATCATTATGAACATAGTCATGGCTATGACATGTTATCAAGATAGAAAAGTTTGGCTATGTTCATAATGATGAACGAAACGTCGGCAGTTTGATATATCTGAAGAATTTGTTGTTTTTATAATTGGGGATTATCAAGAACGTTTCTGACTATTCATCTCGGCTACCCAAGAACATTGTCCCATTCTGTATGTTTATAAAGGTTTACATGGATCGTACTATGGCCGTTAGAATGGATAGGATAAATGAATCAGTGAAGTTACCAGATGGCCTGAAGTCGATTGGCATGGGCTTAGGACCGAATGGTGAACCGTTGAGGAATGTTGCTGTTAATTTGCCATCTTTGGTCGGAAACACTGATACTTCGACCAGCATCTTGGGCTCTGTTCCAAATAATTCTTTGCAACTTGCGAATGCGCTAACAGGTAAATCCAGATGTAAAACCAAACCAAACTGACAGTTACCTACAGAAGCGAAACTTGTTACATTAGCTTTATCGAAAAGGAGGAAATAGAAAGTAATACGAAACTTCAATTAACCACTATTAAGAATTACTTTTAATTTTTACCTAAACTTCTTTTTTTTAATTTAGTTCTCATGTCCGCTCACTATAAACGAAGGGGTGGAGGAGCAGCTGTCCCTCCGTTATGCCTTTTTGTGAAGATTTTTTTTTCTACTAATTCCTCTCGCCAAAGTTACCATTAAATGCGTCACCAGAAGAAGTTGTCTGATAACTTTGTAAAAAATTTGTTCTAATCCAATCGTCATTGACAAATGGTAACAAGGTAATAGGTACCTGATAAATTCACATTTCAAAATGCTGTATCGAAACGGCTCGCCGCGAGATAAACACGCCGGGAGCTACCCAAGTTCGCCGAATTGCGATCCCAAGAAGGACGGGTCGAAGCTGACGAGAAGAGTCGAGAAGGTTTGACGTTATAACAAGTTCCTCGAATTAGAGGATCTTCTCCCGAAACGACGGGAAGGTTCTCGAAAGCCATTTGCCAGATATAAAAGGAATGCCGAACCCAAGCCGAGGCAGTTGAAGATTCGGAGTGTAAATATTCGGGCGAGAGACCGCGCGCGTTAAATAAATAAACATTTGTGTGCGAATATAAATTAAGTTAAGGGATTGTTAAGTTTATAAGTGTCGTGTAAGAAATAAATTAATTAGTACAAATCGCGTAAAGTTTAGTTGTAGTAAATAGTAAATACGTTACAGTGGCGTCAGAAGTGGGATTAATTAGTGAAATAAATTAAGAACTATGAAAAAATTACGCGATTTAAAAGTGACGGAACTCAAACACGAGTTGGAAAATAGAGAACTCGAAACGACAGGGTCGAAAACAGTGCTGCCGAAACGTTTGGAAGAATATTTAATCGGCAATGGAGACGACCCTGAAATTTTCTGCTTCGAAGAAGAAGGTGAGCGCCTCCTTGACAATAAAATGAAAGAACTCCACGGCGAAATAGGAAAGCTCCACGGCGAGTTGGACGACAAATTAGAAAATCTCTACGGTGATAGCAGAATTGGAAACCTTGAGAGCGCACTGCAGACCGAGAAAATCCAACGATTGGAGCTGGAGAACCAACTAAGAGAATTGGGAGAACGTTTACAATCAATACATTTCCAGCCCAGTCGGCAAAACATGTCCAGTCCAGGTAATCCGTTTAAAGACTCGGAGGTAAGCAGGATCGAGGCAGTCCCTACTGCGAGCCATCGAGTGAAGCCGCCCACCTTCGACGGAGAAATCCCCTGGGAGAACTACCTCCGGCAGTTCGAGGCAGCGGCGAAAGCTAACAACTGGACGCAAAGGGATAAGGCATTGACTCTGATGGTCGCTCTCCGAGGAAACGCACTCGACGTGCTGCAAACTGTTCCAGAGGCTGAGCTGGACAACTTCGAACTACTCGTCCAGAGGCTGGAGAAGCGATATGGGCACGCACACCTCAGGCAGGTCTACCAATACCAAATGAAGACCCGACGACAGAAGCAGAGAGAGAGCCTTCATCGACGGCTTGAGGGATGTGGAGATGCAGCGGGCGGTACGGCTGTCGCGTCCCAAGAGCACATTGGAAGCCCTCTCGATGGCCCTGGAATACGAGGCTGCGACGGAGGCGTCGAGGACCTGTGGCCGCGTCCGTACGGTGGTCGGAGACGACGCATACGTAGAAACCGAACGGAAGGAGGACAAGCTGGAGCAGGTTGTCAACGCCCTCAAGGGACTGCTGAAGGGAGGCAGAAAGGAACCAGCGAAGTGCTGTACGTGTGGAGAGGTTGGCCGTTTCAGAAGGGACCGCAAGCGCTCCAGGGTCGAGAAATCCAAACGTGTCGACTCCCAGAGAGCAGAAACCAGCCACCGTAATGCTGACGCTCTTCCAAGAAGACCGTGTCCGGAGGGATGTTCCCACTGCAGTCGTGCAGAAGTAAAGGAGGCTTCTACTTGCCGCACGACGGTCACCGACGAGGACTGGTCACCAGACGGGCTGCGACAAGCGCAGGAAGGCGACCCTGAACTTCAACGTATCCTGAAGTGGAAAGAAGAAGGACGTCGGCCGGAATGGCAGGAAGTGGCCCCATCCTCTAGGACCCTGAAATCGTACTCGGCACAGTGGGACTCCCTGATTTACAGGATGGACTACTCAAGAGGGTGCTCGAATCTGATAATGGCGCAGAAAGACGATTCCAACTTATCGTGCCCAAGAACAAGGTGGCGGAAGTGCTACGTTACCTCCATGATCGAACCTCAGGAGGCCACCTAGGAGTAAAGAAGACCTTGCAGAAAGTGCGCGAGCGTTTCTATTGGGTGGGCTGCTCTGAGGCTGTTCGCGAATGGTGCAGGAAGTGTACAGTTTGCTCAGCCAGCAATGGACCGCACCGCAAACCGAAAGCCCCGATGAGACAGTACAATGTGGAAAGTCCTTTCGAGAGGATCGCCCTAAACATTACTGGACCATTTCCTGAATCCGATTGTGGCAACAAGTACATCTTGGTGGCGATGGACTACTTCACTAAATGGGTAGAGGTCTACGCGATTCCCAACCAAACCGCCACAACTGTCGCAGATGTCCTGGTGAAGGAGCTAGTGAGCCGCTTCGGAGTACCGTTGGAATTGCATTCCGACCAGGGGCGTAACTTCGAGAGCGAGCTGTTCCAGGGAGTTTGCGAAAAATTGGGAATTCGAATAACTAGAACAACGGCGCTGCACCCTCAGTCTGGGATCAACATCTCCCCTTTTTCCTGATGGCCTACCGTTCTGCCATCAATGAGTCCACCGGCCAAACACTAGCAAGGGTACTGTTCAGGCGGGAGATGAGGCTTCCCTGGGATCTGAGCTTCGGTTGCAAACCGAGAGAAGATCTGGCTGGGGAAGACTACGTCACAGAGCTGCGCAGAAAGATGGACCAGGTCCACGAGATGGTACGGACGAATCTGCAAATCGCCAGCGACCGCATGAAGGACCACTATGACGTTCGGGCGGACAGCGGCATGTATGAAGAAGGAGACCTGGTGTGGCTGTACAACCCACAAAGGAGACGAGGGTTATCACCGAAGCTTCAGAAAGCTTGGGAAGGGCCGTATACAGTGAAGACCAAGATAAATGATGTCATCTACCGGATCAGCAAAGTCCCGAATGGGAAGCCCAGGGTCGTACATTACAATCGATTAGCAGCTTTCGAGGGAGACCACGACCAAGATCAACAGGTGCGCCAACTACGACCCCAAGAGGATGAGCCTTCCTTTGAAGAATTTATGGCTGCGTATGGTGGGACCGGGAAGGCCAGATTCGGTGTGACCAGGGAAGAACAACGGGATCTCTTCGAAACACCGGCTGGATATGCGCTGGCTCATTGCGTGGCCCAGGACCTGCGGATGTCCCGGGGAATTGCCGCGGTGTTTCGGACGAGGTTCGGCAAACTGGACGAACTCCATCAGCAGGGACCGGCGGTCGGGCGAGCGCTGAGGATTAAGGAAGATGAATCACGACGGCCGCTTTTCTACCTGGTTACCAAGAGGAGGTCCTTTCACAAGCCCACATATTTGGACCTGTGGGACGCGCTACATGACCTCAGGGATACCCTACTTAGCGAAGATCTAACTAAGTTAGCTATCCCGATACTGGCTTCCGGATTGGACGCCTTGGACTGGAGGGTCGTCAGAAATATGCTGGAGGTCTTATTTCGCTTCACCGGGGTAGACATTCTGGTGTGTTGTTGGAATCCTGAGAGGAGTCCCCACAAGAAGTCCGTAGCATATTATTTCCACCAAACCTCGCGTTGCAGACATGGGACCAACTGTAGGTTTCTACGTGGGCCTGTCAGGGACACGTTTCGAGACGAAACATCTTTAAAGCGGGGGCAGTGTAACGAAACGGCTCGCCGCGAGATAAACACGACGGGAGCTACCCAAGTTCGCCGAATTGCGATCCCTGAAAAAGAGGGCTCAAACAGACGAAATTCTTCTCGACGCTTTGATGCGATAACGGGTTCCTCGAAAATCGGGATTGTTCCAGCAACTTACGAGAAACTTGAGAAGGATCAACCCAGCCATAAAAAGGAATACTGGACCCAAGTCGAGTTAGTTAAAGAATCGGAGCGTAAATATTCGGGCGACGAGAGGTCGCGCGCTAAATAAATAAGCATTTGTGTGAAAATAAATTGAGTTAAAAGTTAGATTAATAAGTGTTGTTTAAGAAATAAATAAATTAGGACAATTCGCGTAGTGTTTAGTTTTAGTAGACAATTAAAAAACGTTAACAATAAGTAAAATCATTGCAAGAGGAATTTAAAAGACTCATTAATTCCACTCATAACGATAAGTAAAACAGTATTAGATTTTATTTCCACCAATTCGGGTTTATCAATATTTTCATTCAATTTTCAAAGCTTGCGTGCCCATAAGAATGATCTTAGTGACAATATTGTTAATAATTCAACAGTTTTAATATTAACAGAAACTCATATGAGCAATGAAGAACCTTTAGATATTGCCAATTTCAATTGTATTTCCAGTTTTAAAAGACAAAAAGTTTAAGCTGCTGGAGTGGCTATCTATCATAATGCACAAGACACAACGCATACTGTAAGTTCATATATGGACATATAGACCAAGAGCTGGGCACGAGATTTCAACATCATCAGTAATATGGAATTCGTAAACAGGAATAAATTCTATTACCATCAGTTATTAAAGTTCCGAGCAGGCGGACAGCTTACTGGTTGCGAAGGGTAGTTATAAGGGGTGAAAGTGATTAATTTTTAGGTGAAATTTCGGCATCGATAATAAGCTTAAAATTGTATGTCAAGATAGGTCTTACCATATCTAAACGAAATTCCAAGCGGCGGACACATAAGTAGGTGCAAAGGGGGTGGCGGACAATGGTAAGGGGGTGAAAACGCGAAGAGCTAGAGCCGAAATTTCAACGTCATCGTCATCAATAATATGGAATTCGTACACAGGGATAAACTTTATTACCATCAGTTATTGAAGTTCCGAACAGGCGGACAGCTTACTTGTTGCGGAGGGTAGTTATAAGGGGTGAAAGTTGATAATTTTTCGGGAAAATTTCGGTATCGATAATACGCTAAAAAATGTATGTAATGATAGGTCTTACCATACCTAAACGAAATTCCAATCGTCGGACACATGAGTAGGTGTAAAGGGGGCGGCGGACAAGGGTAAAAGGGGTGAAAAGGCGGAAAGCTATATAGAACCGAAATTTCAAAGTCATCAGTAATATGGAATTCGTAAACAGGAATAAACTCTATCACAATCAGTTATTAAAGTTCCGAGCAGGCGGACTGATTACTTGGGGCGGAGGGTAGTTATAAAGTGTGAAAATGGTTAGTTGGTCGAGGAAATTTCGGCATCGATAATACGCTTGATAATGCATGTAATGATAGATCGTACCACAAAAAAACGAAATTCCGAGCCTTTTCACCCCCGTCACCCATGTCCGCCACCCCCTTTGCACCCGCTCATGTGTCCGACGCTTGGAATTTCGTTTAGTTATGGTAAGACCTATCATTACAAACATTTTTAAGCGTATTATCGAAAGCGACATCTTCCCAAAAAATTAACCATTTTCACCCCTTATATCCGCAACGAGTAAGCTGTCCGCCTGCTCGGAATTTCAATAACTGATGGTAATAGAATTTATTCCTGTTTACGAATTCCATATTACTGATGACGGTCACGTTGAAATTTCGGCTCTAGCTCTCCGCGTTTTCACCCCCTTTACCATTGTCCGCCACCCCTTTTGCACCTACTTATGTGTCCGCCGCTTGGAATTTCGTTTAGATATGGTAAGACCTATCTTGACATACAATTTTAAGCTTATTATCGATGCCGAAATTTCACCTACAAATTAATCACTTTCACCCCTTATAACTACCCTCCGCAACAAGTAAGCTGTCCGCCTGCTCGGAACTTTAATAACTGATGGTAATAGAATTTATTCCTGTTTACGAATTCCATATTACTGATGACGGTCACGTTGAAATTTCGGCTCTAGCTCTCCGCGTTTTCACCCCCTTTACCATTGTCCGCCACCCCTTTTGCACCTACTTATGTGTCCGCCGCTTGGAATTTCGTTTAGATATGGTAAGACCTATCTTGACATACAATTTTAAGCTTATTATCGATGCCGAAATTTCACCTACAAATTAATCACTTTCACCCCTTATAACTACCCTCCGCAACAAGTAAGCTGTCCGCCTGCTCGGAACTTTAATACCTGATGGTAATAGAGTTTATTTCTGTGTACGAGTTCCATATTACTGATGACGATGACGTTTAAATTTCGGCTCTAGCTCTCCGCGTTTTCACCCCCTTTACCCTTGTCCGCCCCCCCCTTTGCACCTACTCATGTGTGCGCCGCTTGGAATTTCGTTTAGGTATGGTAAGACCTATCATTACATACATTTTTAAGTGTATTATCGATGCCGAAATTTCCCCTAAATATGAATCAATTTCACCCCTTATAACTACCCTCCGCAACAAGTAAGCTGTCCGCCTGCTCGGAACTTTAATAACTGATGGTAATAGAGTTTATTCCTGTGTACGAATTCCATATTACTGATGACGGTGACGTTGAAATTTCGGCTCTAGCTCTCCGCGTTTTCACCCCCTTACTATTGTCCGCCACCCCCTTTGCACCTACTTATGTGTCCGCCGCTTGGAATTTTGTTTAGATATGGTAAGACCTATCTTGACATACAATTTTAAGCTTATTATCGATGCCGAAATTTCCCCTACAAATTAATCACTTTCACCCCCTATAACTACCCTCCGCAACAAGTAAGCTGTCCGCCTGCTCGGAACTTTAATAACTGATGGTAATAGAGTTTATTCCTGTGTACGAAATTCCATATTATTGATGATGATGATGTTGAAATTTCGGATCTAGCTCTTCGCGTTTTCACCCCCTTACTATTGTCCGCCACGCCCTTTGCACCTACTTATGTGTCCGCCGCTTGGAATTTAGTTTAGGTATGGTAAGAACTATGATTACATAGATTTTTAAGCTTATTATCGATGCCGAAACTTCCCCTAAAAATTAATCACTTTCACCCCTTATAACTACCCTTCGCAACCAGTAAGCTGTCCGCCTGCTCGGAACTTTAATAACTGATGGTAATAGAATTTATTCCTGTTTACGAATTCCATATTACTGATGATGTTGAAATCTCGTGCCCAGCTCTTGGTCTAATACATTTAAGAAATACTTCTACCTTGAGTGTACAATGTTAGTTAAATAGGAGAAATATGTATATCTCATTGTAATAATGAGAGTGGACAAACAGCATTAATAACCGCTATTTATACACAGAAATTTATTAATTTATAACGAAGAAGGTTCCAGAATACTTGGTCAAAACTGGCATGATATGCCAATGATTTTGAGTGGAGACTTCAATTCAAAAATCATCAAAACCATTAATTGCAGTTTAAAAAAATAAATTTGTGTTAAAAATGTCTAAAGATAATAAAATAAGCACAACAAGATATGAAACAATAATTGACGCTGTTTTTACAAGAATTCTAGATAAATTTTATTTAAAAGTTTTTATTTCATATTTTAGTTATAATAAGCAAATAGTTTCATTTTCAGAATGGGATACTACTGAAAATGATGTTTTAATTGAAAAGAATCGTGGTAAGAACTAGTCACTTTTATCGGTCAGTCCCGCGACTGCCACATTTTTTGCATTCTTTTAGATGTCACGATTCATGACGTCATACGTTAATACGCTACCTAGCGGTCCTCTAATACGCCGAATTAAAAAAATACAGCTTTGGTGTTTTGTACAAAATTTTAGATTTTTAATAAAGGAAGTCTTCATTCTTTTATCTAGATTTCAATCTCTACTACTCCAAAGCTGATTTTGAATTTAATGTTAATATCATGATCAAAATAGATAATGATTTTTGTGCCCTACTCATTCCTAATATGTACTTTTAAGACGCACGTTTTTTGAAACAATTTTTGCATTTACAACAAAAATACCATATACATATTTGAAAAATGATTTTCGTTAAATACTTTTTTTGAAACCAAATATACAAACTTTCAGGTTTGGGAAATGTGTCCGGCTTGGCACCACTTCAAGCAGCAGCAGCAAACTTATTAGGCAACGGTCTAAATAGTACGGACTTATCATCTCTCGTACAGTATCCGCTTGCGCAAAGTAATGCGTCCCAATCGCAGATGAGCACTTTCACCTCTCCCCAAAACTCTTCCCAAAGTAATGAATTGAACTTTAAGTATGCGAGCAGTCAAGTACAACCGACTTTCCAACCCAACACTCAGCCTTTCGACAGGGCCCAGGGAAACCTTGGGAACAATCTGAGAAATGTTACTGAGAGGAAAAGTTTTTCCAGAAAGGTTCTTGTTTCAAACGTAAATATTCCCCTTATTTTAATTAATATTTGCTGATGTTAAACTTGCTTTCAGTTGCCGGGTTCTGTAAGCTTCAAGTTACTTCAGGAGAAGTTTAATGAGTATGGAGACATACATGCATTCGAAGAGAAGAACCCTGGCAGTATCCTCGTCACTTATGGTTCTGATTGGCAAGCTGAAAGGGCTATCAAGAACCTGGATAAGGCAAGAATCGATGGTAGGATGATAGATGCGAGGTTATATTTTTAGACAACTCGTGGAAGAAAAATTTGCTTTGGTTTTTTAACTTTTTAATTTTTTGAAAGTAGCTATAGTAGTTTTATTAATGGGTATGACTTACTTGATTGTGAATCTTTCTTTCTTATGGATATTTTCAACCGTTCGTATTATTAAATGTTATAAATGAAAATTGTGGTTTTCCCTACTTCCTACTCTTACTTGGTGTCGAAGATAAAGCAGACCATTCTGAAGCTGGCATGTGGCTTTCCCAGATTTTGGCATCATCAGTATGATTTCAAAATGACTAAAGTTAGACAGATTTTTTACTTTCTCATAGGAGGCCTCTTATATGAGAAGTAATGTTGTAACGATTAACAAGTTCGTGTTTCCAAAAAACATTTTTCAGAAAAACGTATGTGTCTTGGGTATGTTTTTCTCCTAAACCTTTAATATTTATTCCACTGTCAAATATATATGTATTAAAAAATTAATAACAATCTTCTTGTTGGACATCAACAAAACTTCACTCTTTTGAAAATGAAATCTTAAAAATAATATGTGGACCAGTCCAAGACCGAAATATGCAAGTTGCAATCCGCATCAGGTAATTTGGTTTATAAATTGTAATGTTTTTTTTTATATACAATACAGTGTCTTCTTATGTTGGCGCCAACGGAACATTGTAACATATAACATCGCCGCGAACAGTGTCGGGTCAGGACATTTGAGCGCCGGCTGTATTGGCGCGGGAACATTTTGGCGCCGAGGCGGTAACTTTTTTTAAAGAAAACCTATACTATTGATTACAAATTCGTAATCTACGAGAACAAGTGAGCAATGTTTGTACGAGACATTGGATATTTGTTAAACGTCCAGTTTATGTTATTAACTGAGTGGAAGCTTGCCAGAGAATTAAAAACATTGCAAACACAATAGAAACTAGAACCGAATTAGAGTATCTTGAGGTTCAAAGCATAATTTCATGACGAATAATATTAATTCGTGTTTATATAAATTAAATATAACTGGGTGTATCCATTTTGTACGCCAAAATACGTTTTGCTTAAAAACTAAATAAAAACAAGTAAATTGCATGTAGAACTGCTTTTATTTCATGTATTTAATAAACAGTAATTCTCGCGTCCAAATGTCCTCGCGCCCAAACGGCGACGCCAAAATGTCCTCGCGCCCAAATGTCGCGGACCACGAACAGTGTGGACGGTAAGCGAATTCCGTTGCATAACATCCATTTGTAAACAGCAAGGCATTCCATCGGCGTCAGTAATTGCATATTAGAACATATTTTTCGTAAAATTAATAAAACAATTCTTTTTACGGCGTCAACTTAAGTAGACACACTATGTATTCGTATTGTACATTTATTTATTTATACCAGTTCCTGGTCTATTGTTTAGAAAAAATGGACATTCGAAAATTCTTCAAAAGAAAACCAACAACCTACGAAAAATGCAACAATCCTTTAAAAAAGAATAGGGCTTCAAACAGATAATCCCAACCCTACGCCTACTCCAACCCCGAGCACTAGTGACAGAGCAGACGAAGAATATAGAGAACATGCTATTACAGAAGCAGAACCTAGCACTTCTTGGGATAGAAATACTTCAACAGTTGAGCCTGTACAAGGAGCTATAACCCAAATGTTATCATTTGGTCAATCAGAAGAAACTTTAAGTCCCTCGTCTATACAAGATAAACAAAAATACGATTTATTACGAAGTCCATATACACTGTCCCCTACCAATGATTTTAAGCAAGATGTTGAGCCGAAGAAACGACCATTTATACATAAATGGCTTGACCAATATGACTGGTTGGTTTATTCCAAAGTCCTTAAAGGCGCCTTCTGTAAATACTGTGTGACCTTCCCACCTGTTGTAACACACGGTAGTGCTTTAGACGCATTTATATCAAGACCATTTATAAAATACAGAGATTTCCACACACAGGCCAAGAACCACTATAATTCAGCCTGGCATAAAGATTCAACTATCCGTGCCAAAAATTTTATTGATGTGTTATCCAATAGAAAACCTGACATATTGTCGCTAATTGATGAAGGAAAGAAGAAAAATATTACCGAAAATAGGGAAAAAATTCTTCCAATTATAAAAACCATAGTTTTTTGTGGAACTCATGATATGCCTTTAAGAGAAAGCAGCAAAAACTCTGGCAATTTAACAGATCTTTTGAAATTCAGAATAGACGCTGGTGACAAAACTTTAGAGAGCCGCTTTCTTAACACAGCTGGTAACTCTAAATATAATTCGCACAGAATCCAAAATGAAATAATTTCTCTGGCAGGACAAGTTATATTAACAAATATAGTAGAAGAAGCAAATTCTTATAAATATTTTAGTGTAATGGCTGATGAAACTGCTGATATTTCCGGACATGAGCAGTTATCCATAGGCATACGATATGTATACGAAGAAAATGAAAATTTTACTCTGAAAGAAGAGTTTCTTGGATTCGTGAAATTAGATAAACTAGATGCTGATTGCATAGCTTCTTCTATTATGGAATTTTTGGAAAAATCAGGTTTAAATATGGACAAACGACAAACTTGTAGGACAGGGTTATGATGGATGCTCAACAATGGCTGGTAAAATTCACGGTGTTCAGAAGATCATACAAGATAAGTATAATAAAGCATTTTATTTTCATTGTGCCTCCCACAGGTTAAATTTAGTAATAAACGACATCAGTAAAACAAGTAAAATGCGCAATACCGTAGGTACCGTTAAGGACATAATATTTTTTAGAGAGAGTACTTTAAGAAGGAATCTAATTCCCAATGCACCCCTATTTTGTGAGACTCGTTGGTCAGCTAAATATAAATCTTTGCGCATTTTTGCCGAAAACTTTAAAACCATATTTAAAACTCTTTTCGATACAAAAAATGGGGAAATTTTAATGAACTCTTCTACTACAAAAAGAGCAGCTCAGTTATGGGCTGCCATAAATTCTTTTACATTTGTTATTTGTTTAATGGTGACAAGTAAATATTCAAATATTTTAGAACCAGTTGCAAATATACTACAAGGTGTTTCAATTAATTTTGTAGATGTTCACCATCAAATAAATTTAATTATCAACACTTGTGAAAAACGTCGCTTAGAAGTTAATACAGCTTTCGCAGACATTTTTTCTAATGCATTATCTACTTGTGAGATTCTTAACATAGAAGTGGGCAAACCACGAATCTGCGGTCGACAAATTCTAATAGATCTAATTATGAATCAAATTCAGCTGAAGAGTATTTTAAGATCTATATTTATTCCATATTTAGATCATTTGATTCTTGCCTTAAAAACAAGATTTTCCAAAGAACATGAAATCGTCTTCTCTTTGTTTAATATTTTGCCAAAAAATATAAAATCCTTAGATGTTAAGGTCGGAAATCTGTACAACATTGAGGATATGGAAAGCGAGTTAAATATTTGGGGAGAGTATTGATCTCAATATCTCAAGCTCAAATAGCTAAAAACGCAACTATTGAAGATATTATTGGGCACTGTAAATTTTTCCCTGCAATCAAAGCTACCCTCCTTACTTTGCCGTGTACTAATTGCACCATTTAGTACCTTACGCAGGATTAAAACATGGGTAAGATCTACAATGGGGGAAGACAGACTTGTTGGGCTAGCATTGTTGAATATCCATCGAAATCGTATTGTAAATATTTCCAATTTTGCCATTACAATACTAGACCAATTTAGTCAAAGTAACAGAAGACTGTTATTTTCATAAATATTGTTTTATGAAGAAAAATTTGATTTTGTTTAACTTAATTTGTACCTAAAATGGGTTACAACTATATTGATTTGTAAACGTTTTATAAAAATAAATGTATGAAATAAAAAAGTTTTCTACTTTGCCCCCCCCCCCCTGAAAAAAAAACATGCGGGCGCCCATGCCAACAACCCTGGATTAGTAGTACGATAAAAGCAAGACAACTAGCCTGGGCTGGACGTGATACGGGCAGAATCACAATAGAGACATTGGCACACTCTATTGCGGTATCCCTCGAGGAAGAACTCCCATGGTCAGAAACAAAGTTGGAAGGATAATGTAACTAGGGATTTACAAACGTTAAGACGTTCCAGATTGGCAAAACGCTACAATGGATCGCAATAAATGGAAAGGCATAGCAGAGGACGCCAAAACGCTATAAATGTTTGGCCGTGCAAAATAACTAAATTTTGAAAGAGCAGTGTACGCTTGTTATTCTTCGGTTTTCGGAAATTTTCCTAAAGTCCACTCCAACATTTTTTTGGAAACTTAGAGCTATCTCTTTTACCAGCATCAGTGGCGTATGTTTGAATTAAAGGTTAGGGATCTAATACATTCAAATAAATAATATACTTATTGGGGCTATACCGTATCTTTAATAGTTCTGTATGTTCTTCTTTAGATCAAGGTTTAAACACTACACAATCCAAAATCGCCAACATTAATAACACCACCAAATAAAACGAAAAATAACACTCTAAAATAATTACGCTACGCCACTTTCACAGACCGAATTAATAAACGAGCATGAAGGTCAAGCGGTGACGTTACGGTTGCTAGACAACCCCGGTAAACAAACTAAAATTCGTCTGTGCGCACTTATGACGGTGTTTCTTTTCTAAGTAATCGACCTCTACCTCTACCATTGTTTTTGTAGTGTCGGTTGCCTGCTCCGTGGTGACACTAAGTACCAATCGTTTCTACCGCGATCCAAACAATCGAAGGCAACTGTCATTTGTCCGTCACTGCCCATTCACTTCTTCCGCATAAATCTCACAAAACGCGAGGAAAGTGTGACGTCAGAATTTGGTAACCATGGCAACTGTTTCTACACATTTTTTTCTTATGGGAAAATTTTCAAGTAGGTGGTAATCTACGTAAACGAAATCTCTTAACTATCAGCTGTGAAAAATAAGAAACATTGAATTATGTAGTTGTCTTGTATATAAAAGAATACATGATAGGTTATGTAGGAAGAAAAATGTGATTTATTTTGGAGCTGCGCTGTTTGGTGGCAACTCGTGTTACAATTGTTTGTATTGTCGGTTGCCAGGTCTAGGAGTGACGTTTGTGGGCTGAATCGGTGAGTGGCTAGCACTCTTTTGTGTGGACAGTTGCAGTGGCCAACACAAGCATAAGCAATAGGAATTATATAGCAATATGAGCATTACAATGGCTCGCTTGTTTTCTGCAATATTACAAATCGTTTATTCAAAGTTGCAAAATTTTTATAACAGAATAACAAGTTTTAATGAACAGAAGCATGTTAAAAAATAGCATCTCTATTATTTCATTTTAAAATATTACAGACTCAAACAGAAATTGAGGAAGCTATACCAGTAACCATTTTATTACAGTGTAACGTTTTTACTGTTTACTAAGACTAAACACTACGCGATTTGTACTAATTAATTTATTTCTTACACTACACTTATAAACTCAACTTAACAATCACTTACAATCTAACTCTTAATTTATATTCGCACACAGAGATGTTTATTTATTTAACGCACGCGGTCTCTCGCCCGAATGTTTACACAACAATTCTTCAACTGGCCTACCTCGAGTCCGGCGGCTCCGTGCCACGAGCGGTCGTGCCTCATGCGGTCAATGTGAAAAATCGTGCCAGATGCGGTCACTCCAAAAATATTTCTACCTGTTGTGCAGGTGTCTTCCCATGTGCGGTCATATCCGAATTCACCGAATTTCTCGGTAGACACCCTCGGCCGATATGGAAAATTGATTACGCCCGGTTTCATAATGCAGTTAAAGTCCACTTTAACTTAAAGTTGACTTTGACTACGTTAGATGTAGTAACGCCAGGTTTCATAATGCAGTTAAAGTCCACTTTAACTTAACGTCACAGTTAAAGTCAACTGTAAGTTAAAGTGGACTTTAACTGCATTATGAAACCAGGCGTTACTAGGATTAATAGGGTTTGCAAATACAGTAGCCGCCCGGTTATCCGACACATTCGAACCAAAGTTCGAACTCCGCATCACCTCTCCGATAACGATGTTTTTATTACTTTACGACCATTCGCAAAAAAACGCCGGCTTTTTCGTATAAGTACATCAAACAAGTGACCATACTTTAGAATAATTATTATATTACTTTTGATATTACTGTGCCTTTACGGCCAAGTCTTTCCGTTACAATACGATAGAATCAAGTTGATACTAATCTTGAGTGTGTTCGGAGATGAAAACAAATCCAATTTTTATGTTTTTCTAAGAAAGCATCAGAAAGAAACACGTGGAATTTCGGATAATGCGACGACAAGTTTTTAAATTGAAATTATAATGTCAGATATAATTAAATCCATGTACGATTAAATTTTAAAAATTTGAAATTAACTTGCCTACGTTATTTGCATTAATCCTAAGCAAAAGGCAGGGACTTTCAAACAGTTACACCCTATGGCTCGTAATATTTTATTATGTTTTCTTTGGTCGATTCTTGGCGATCTTTTGTCCTTAATATTATTCACAAGTAGGTAGACAACAAGGTAGAAATATTTTCGAGGGATCACATCTTTGGGATCACTCAGTACCGGCGAGCCGGTACCGAGTACCCCGATAAATTGGCCTGTCCTGGGATTTCAAAAGAATTGACCGCACATGGCACTGACCCCACATGGCACTGACCGCATCTGGGAAGACACGAGTCCGGCATTCCCTTTTTATGGCAGGTAAACGCCTACTCGAACTTTCTGGCAGTTTCGAGATAGTTCCACGAATTTCTCCTCGGGTTTTCGGAGAATCGAAGTGTCCCGGCCTTACGAGATTGTTCCCCTTGCTTCTAGAACGAATTCGCGGAACCCGGGCAGTCCCAGACGTGTTTATTTGGTTTCGGCGAGCCGTTCCGTTACACTGCCCCCGCCTTAAAGATGTTTCGTCCCGAAACGTGTCTCTGACAGGCCCATGTAGGAATCTACAGTTGGTCCCCTGTCTGCACCGCGAAGTTTGGTGGAAATAACATGCTACGGTCTTCTTGTGGGGACTCCTCTCAGGATTCCAACAACACACCAAAATGTCTATCCCGGTGAAGCGAAATAAGACCTCCAGCATATTTCTGACGACCCTCCAGTCCAAGGCGTCCAATCCGCAAGCCAGTTTAGGGATAGCTAACTTATATAGTTAGATCTTCGCTAAGTAGGATATCCCTGAGGTCATGTAGCGTGTCCCACAGGTCCAAATAGGTGGGTTTGTCAAAGGACCTCCTCTTTGTAATCAGGTAGAAGAGCGGCCGTCGTGATCCATCTTCCTTAATCCTTCCTTCCTTGCTGGTGTTTGGCCGGTGGACTCGTTGATGGTTGGACGGTAGGCCATCAGGAAAAAGGGGAGATGTTCATCCCAGTCTCGTTGGTGTTGAGACACTACCTTCGAGAGGTACTTGCCCATGGTGCGGTTCATCCTCTCCACCATTCCGTCGGACTGAGGGTGCAGCGCCGTCGTTCTAGTTTTGCGAATTCCCAGCTTTTCGCAAACTCCCTGAAACAGCTCGCTCTCGAAGTTACGCCCCTGGTCGGAATGCAATTCCAACGGTACTCCGAAGCGGCTCACTAGTTCCTTCACCAGGACATCGGCGACAGTTGTTGCTGCTTGGTTGGGAATCGCGTAGGCCTCTACCCATTTCGTGAAGTAGTCCATCGCCACCAGGATGTACTTGTTGCCGTAATCGGTTTCAGGGAATGGCCCAGTAATATCTAGGGCGATCCTCTCGAAAGGACTTCCCACATTGTACTGTCTCATCGGGGCTTTCGGCTTGCGGTGCGGTCCATTGCTGGCTGAGCAAACTGTACACTTCCTGCACCATTCACGAACAGTCTCAGAGCAGCTCACCCAATAGAAAGGCTCGCGCACTTTCTGCAGGGTCTTCTTTACTCCCAGGTAGCCTCCTGAGGTTCCGTCATGGAGGTGACGTAGCACCTCCGCATCCTTGATCTTGGGCACGATAAGTTGGGATTGTCTTTCTGCGCCATTATCGGATTAGAGTACCCTCTTGAGCAGTCCATCCTGTATCACCAGGGAGTCCCACTGTGCCCAGTACGATTTCAGGGTTCTAGAGGATGGGGCCACTTCCTGCCATTCAGGCCGACCTCCTTCTTCTTTCCACCTCAGGATCCGCTGAAGTTCAGAGTCGCCTTCCTGCGCTCGCCGCAGCCCGCCTGGTGACCAGTCCTCGTCGGTGACCGTCGTGCGGCAAGTAGAAGCCTCCTTGACTTCTGCACGACTGCAATGGGAACATCCCTTCGGACACGGTCTTCTTGAAAGAGCGTCAGCATTACGGTGGCTGGTTCCTGCTCTATGTTCGATGTCGAAGTCATATTCCTGAAGACGCTCAATCCACCGAGATACCTGGCCTTCCGGGTTCTTGAATCGCAGGAGCCATCTGATCGCCGCGTGATCCGTTCTCAACAGGAACTTCCTCCCGTATAGGTACTTGTAGAAATGTTCTACTGACTTCACGGCGGCTAACAGCTCCCTCCTGGTGACACAGTAGTTCCTCTCGGGCTTCGACAGGACTTTACTGAAGTAGCCAACGACCCGCTCCTGCCCATCTTGCAGTTGTGACAAAACCCCTCCCATCCCGTCGTTGCTTGCATCTGTATCCAAGATGAAGCGTCCCTCTTGGGTCGGGAACTCGAGAACAGGGGCCGTCGTCAAGCGTCTTTTCAGAGCGTCGAAGGCTGCTTGACATTCTTCATCCCAAAGGAAGGCTCGTTTTTCCTCGGTTAGTCTTGTCAGCGGCTTTGCGATGTCAGAAAACATTCGGACGTAACGACGGTAGTAAGTGCAAAGCCCCAGGAAACTCCGCAACTGGTGCTTGTCCTTCAGTATTGGCCATTCTTGGACTGCTCGCACTTTTTCAGGGTCCACCTCGACGTCGTTACTGCTGACCACGTGACCCAGATAGTGTACTCTCGTTCTTAACAGATGGCATTTCTTTGGGTTGAGCGTCAGGTTAGCCATTCCGAGTTTCTTGAAGACTTCCTCTAGGTTTGACAGGTGTTCGTCAAACGTCCTCCCTACGACGATTATGTGATCCAGGTACACGAGGCACGTTTTCCAGGAGAGCCCTCTGAGTATATGTTCTCCATGAGCCTCTCGAAAGTAGCAGGCGCATTACACAACCCGAATGGCATCACGGTGAATTGCCACAGTCCAGTTCCTACTGAGAAGGCCGTCTTCTCCTTGTCTGCAGGGTCCATTTCCACCTGCCAGTAGCCACTCTTCAGGTCCAAAGTGGAAAACAATTTCGATCCAGCCAGAGTATCCAGGGTGTCGTCTATCCGGGGAAGAGGGTAGCTGTCTTTCTTCCTCACGTTGTTCAGTAGACGATAATCTACGCAGAACCTGGTGTCCCCATCCTTCTTCTTTACCAGGACTACAGGAGATGCCCAAGGACTGCTAGATGGCTCGATGACTCCCTCTTTCTCCATGTCGTGGATGATCTTCTCCGCTACCTCTCGCTTGGCCTGCGGCAACCTCCTTGCTGACTGGCGGATTGGTCTCGCGTTCCCCGTATCGATCTTGTGTCTAACAATACTCGTTCTCCCAGAAAGTCCCTTGTCAGACACAAAAATGGATATCTATGGAGTAGCTCAATCAGCCTCTTCTTTTCGACTCCAGCGAGAGAATCGCAGGCATCCACTAGAGCTTCCTCCACTTTAGCTACTTGGTAGCCACCTGGTGGATTAGTGACGTCACTGGTGAGTAGGTTCCCACTTTGGTCCCCTTGCGGATGGTAACTGGGTAGTTACCCATTGATGTTAATGAGCCGGACTGGAATTTCATCGCACCCAGCGTTGCCAAGGTCTTCCCTACTAGAACGCCTCGGCCCACCTCCACGTCGTGGTTCCAAGGTTCCACTACGGCAGGATTCCCTTTTCCGGTGACGCCTTGAAGTCGGGTCACCACTATCGATTCGCTCCTACTCGGCAGGGTCGTGTCTTCTGTCAGCTTTATCTGATGGACCGTCTCACCCTTGGTGTGCAGGAATATTTCCTCACCTGCATTACTTGTTGTCTCAAATTGGGTGCGAAGCCGTGGGTCTTCATGATGTCCATTCCCAAGATGGCGTCCTCTTCTATGTCGGCGATCAGGACTCGGTGTGGTGAGAATCGTGCAATGCCGATCTTGATCTCGACGTCTACTTCTCCGTGGACGGCGGCAGCTTCGCCCGTAGCCGTTCGCAACCTCCACCTGGACTCCATCACTCTCTTCACTCGCGTGTTCAGCAGGCCTGGCTTCAGGATCATCTTGGATGCCCCGGTGTCGATCAGTAGGGTGTGCTTCCTGCCGTTAATTTCGCCATCGACGTACAGGCTGCCACCATCACCTCTCGGGGTAGCTATCTTGATGATGGGATCTTGGGACGGGCAACGGGCCGGAGCTGCTCCCTGGGAGTCGACCCGTTTGGATTTGTCGACCCTGGTGCGCTTGCGGTCCCTTCGGAGACGGCCAACCTCTCCACACGGACAGCACTTCGCTGGTTCCTTTTTCTTCACCTTCAGCAGTCCCTTGAGGGCGTTGACAACCTGCTCCAGGGCGTCCTCCTTCCGTTCGGCCTCCACGCATGCGTCGTCCCCGACCGAACCCGCGGCCACAGCTCCTTGAGGCCTCCGTCGCTGCCTCGTATTCCAGGGCCATCGAGAGGGCTTCCAATGTGCTCTTGGGACACGACAGCCGTACCGCCCGCTGCATCTCCACATCCCTCAAGCCGTCGATGAAGGCCGAGACCGCGAGACTTTCCGTCATGGACTCCGCCGCTTCCGGGTAGGCGAATCTGACTAGTTTCGCGATGTCGGCTTCGAACTCCTGAAGACTCTCTCCCTGCTTCTGTCGTCGGTTCTTCAGTCGTGATTGGTAGACCTGCCCCAGGTGTGCGTGCCCGTATCGCCTCTCCAGCCTCTGGACGAGTAGCCCGAAGTTGTCCAATTCCCCCTCTGGAACCGTCTGCAGCACGTCGAGGGCACTTCCCCGGAGAGCGACCGTCAGGGCCACTGCCTTATCCCTCGGCGCCCAGTTGTTAGCTTTCGCTGCTGCCTCGAACTGCCGGAGGTAGCTCTCCTACGGAATTTCCCCGTCGAAGGTTGGCGGCTTCACTCGGTGGCTCGCAGTAGGGGCTGCCTCGATCCTGGTCCTCAGAGTCGTTAAACGGATTACCTGAACTGGACATGTTTTGCGGACTGGGCTGGAAATGCGTGGATTGTAATCGGTTCCCTAATTCTCGTAGGTGATTTTCCAGTTCCAGTCGTTGGATTTTCTCAGTCTGAAGAGCGTTGTCCAGAATTCCAATTCTACTATCCAGCTCAACGTGGAGTTCTTCTAATTTGTCGTCCAACTCACCGTGGAGTTTTCCTAGTTTGTTGTCCAACTCGTCGTGGAGTTTTCCTAGTTTGTTGTCCAACTCACCATGGAGTTCTTTTATGTTGTTATCCAGCTCGCCGTGGAGTT
The DNA here is from genome assembly GCA_946251905.1 of Cryptocephalus moraei. Classification (NCBI taxonomy): domain Eukaryota; kingdom Metazoa; phylum Arthropoda; class Insecta; order Coleoptera; family Chrysomelidae; genus Cryptocephalus; species Cryptocephalus moraei. The sequence continues at coordinate 38,064,614 of OX276454.1, read as the reverse complement.
TTTCCATTTTGTTGTCCAGCTCGCCATGCAGTTTTTCCATTTTGTTAAGGATGAGCTCACCTTCTTCCTCGAAACCGTAAGTTTCAGGGTCGTCTCCATTGTCAGTTAAATATTCCTCCAGACGTTTCTGCAGCACTGTTTTCGACCCTGTCGTTTCGAGTTCTCTATCTTCCAACTCGCGTTTGAGGTCCGTCACTTTTAAATCGCGTAATTTCTTTATTGTTCCTAATTTATTTCACTAATTAATCCCACTTCTGACACCACTGTAACGTTTTTACTGTTTACTAAGACTAAACACTACGCGATTTGTACTAATTTATTTATTTCTTACGCTACACTTATAAACTTAACTTAACAATCACTTACAATCTAACTCTTAATTTATATTCGCACACAGAGATGTTTATTTATTTAACGCGCGCAGTCTCTCGCCCGAATGTTTACACGATTCTTCAATTGGCCTGCCTCGAGTCCGGCATTTCCTTTTTATGGCAGGTAAACGCCTTCTCGAACTTTCTGGCAGTTTCGAGATAGTTCCACGAATTTCTCCTCGGGTTTTCGGGGAATCGAAGCGTCCCGGCCTTACGAGATTGCTTCTAGAACGAATTCGCGGAACCCGGGCAGTCCCAGACGTTTATTTGGTTTCGGCGAGCCGTTCCGTTACAACAGCATTAAAATAATACAATAAACATAATTTACATCAACTTCCTTTATTAAATTAGATACAACTAACCAACAATTAATAAATCATCACTGGGGAAACTGTACTCTGGTATCTCGAGGTTCAAGGGAGCGGGACCCTTCCTAATGCGCCCTGAGGCGTCATAATGCGATCCATGACATGGGCAGTAGTAACCACCGAAATCGCCGGAGTTAGCGATAGGCACACATCCCAGATGTGTGCATACTCCCAGGACGACCAACCATTCAGGGTTCTTAACACGGTCATTGTCATGTTGCGGGTCCCTCAGAGATGATACAGCAACTGATTGTTCGGCCTTGATCTCATCTGCTGTTCTGTGGCGAACGAACAGGGGCTTACCTAAAAATATACATATGAAAGATTAAGATATAACTAGATAGCAACAAAATAACTAAAAGAATTATTATTATTGTGTTCATAATTATTAAGTTTGTAATCACAAATTAAATGACCACAAGTAGTGAAATATTTGGTTTGTTGTCAATAGAGGTGTCTTCAATAAGTAAATAACAAAAAAGCATTTAATGACAATGTATAAAATGACGTGGACTTCTACTATTGTATTGTTTAATCTTATGTATGATGGATTTCTTGTAGTAGGTAAAATAAATGATGATCCTACTGAGAGGTTCAAATGATGCAAACCCTGTTCTTTATGATAAAAGATTTACCCTACCACATTTTACCAAGCATTAAATTAAGAATCGAGGATTTTAAAATTTTTAATTATTTTTATAGAAGTATAGCCCTGCCATGTCTTTTTACAGGTACCTATAAGCAATTTGTGATAATGTCACAATACGTTTCATTTAGCACTTCAAACAAATTTTTAAATATCCTTTTTGCTTATACATATTTCGTTTGGTTAAATGACTTACCTCTCCATTTAAAGGTAACAGATTTCCCTTCGGGTATGTCAGCCAACTTAATCTCGATCTTAGCCAGGGCGAGGACATCCGCGCTAGCACTCATTGATGAGACGAACTGCGTTACGACAGATTTAGCGGCATAGGCTGTGGTGACACCAAAGGCCCCTGCCAGCAAATACGTGTAGTTCTTTCTGGCCGCCTCGGTCTCTGAGGACTTCACGTGAGGGTCCTTGACAGCGCTCTTTCGGTATTCTGTGAAATCCGGCACAGTGATGTCGGTATGTGCCCACCTCACCTGAGTAGTAGCTGCGGGGCCGCAAGTCACCGACACATTGCCTGAGGGCAGGGCTTTGCTGAGTGCTAACGCGGAGGAGCCTTGAAAGGGGACATTAATGGAGGCCTTCTTGGGCAACACGGCAATCTGGTTACCTGCGTTCAGTTGGTTAGATACTACTGTGCTTACTGATTTCAGTAAGGATACGTTTGTCGGCTTCAGCATCTTGGATAAATCTAAAGGAATAACTTATTATGCAACTATATTGAAATATTTTTGCGTACCACAAACCGCCACAAACCACGAACACCGCACGGGCACGGTCACAGCCACAGAACGGCACAGCACGAAACAAGGGGTGGAATTGGTGGATACAACATACAACCTGACCTGACAATCACAAAACATATATTATTTTGTATATACGCGAGGAAAGTATGACGTCAGAATTTGTAACCATGGCAACTTTTTCTATACAATTTTTTTTTGGGAGATTGGAGATTAACATGGGAAAAATTTCAAGTGGGTGGTAATCTACGTAAGCGAAATTTCTCAACTATCAAATGCCCTCTGTCAGAGAGTATGACAATGACAGTTTGTGAACCAATCAAAAATCAGATAACCTTGTTAGACTTGTGCTATGGACAGGGTTGCCAATCTGTGAGTTATTACTCACATTTGTGAGGAATTTCATGGATTGTGAGTTATTTTGTGAGTAAAGATCAATTGTGAGTAAATTGTGAGATACCAGAAGGCCAGCGTCGAGCTTGGTAGCATAGTTTTAGCATTTTCGCACAGAAGCGTTATTTTAATTTTTGTACTGCTTTAGTGTAGTATAGTGACTATAAATTTCTCAATTTTGATGAGCATTAGGCATTTAGGCCAGTAATGGTGGCCTGTCAGCCGTAAGTGTGGATTCTAACCTACCGCAGTGTTTAGTTAACCTTGGTCTTTGACAGATACGTCAGTCAAAGTTAAATAATAAGACGACAAGGTTAAAAGTTTATTCTGTTCTGTAGTACAAAATAGTAAACACTAACCACTACATATTCAACTATTACACAATTTTCCTTTGTTTTATATAATTTATATATGAAAAAATCTGTCGACGTTGATATTTTGTAGTTGTGAGTAATTTGTGAGTAATCCCCAAACAAATTGTGAGTATATCGGTGTCGACCTGTTGGCAACCCTGGCTATGGACTTCAGAGTTCAGGTTCAGGACTTGTGAGTTGTGGTTGTGAGGTAACCACGTAACCAGTAATCTAAATGATAACGATGATAATCTAGGGCCCCTAGCATGAGGGGTGATCTGTGGTCTTAAGAAGGAGACGCATCGCAATGCAATGCTCGTGACCACAAAACTACGTCTGTACCTCTGTAATTCAGCTTTCAGAACTTCCGCTAGAGTCTCGTCTCCATAGGTCTTACCCTTATTACTATTACGTATATTAAAAATGAGCAAAAATTTTGATGAAACCGAACTAGAGAGTTGTACCAAAGAAGTAATAGTAAAACCAAAGGAAAATATAACAATATAACCATCTTGTTTATTGCAGGAGTTAATCACTAAAATCAGATCTCTAACATCTCATAATGCCCAATTAAAGAACATACTGTCAAAACAAGTGAAGCGAATTAAGGAGATTAAAGAAACCAAACAATTTGATTTCACCAAGTAACTTACTTACAAATTAATTAACTAGCCATGTTATTTTTTTTATTGTAGGTGTAACTTCCATCGCATAGCTCTGAAGCTTTTTTACCTTGGCTGGGATTATAAGGGTTTTGTTGAACAAGAAGATACAACAGAAACTGTAGAGTACCATTTATTCAAAGCACTGACGAAAACCAAGCTTATCAAAGATCGAGAATCATCTAATTATCACAGATGTGGGAGGACCGATAAAGGTGTCAGTTCTTTTGGTCAGGTAATCTCAATCGATGTCAGGAGCAATTTAAAAGGAAATGATGAAGGCGAAGTGGAATATTGTAAAGTCTTGAATAGAGTACTGCCTGATGAGATTCAGTGTGTAGCATGGAGTCCCGTGGATCAGAAGTTCAGCGCTAGGTTTGATTGCAAAGCACGGACTTATAAGTATTATTTTCCCAAGGGAAAAATAAATATAGAGGTAATAGATACTTAAATATTTTGGATATTGGAGGTATTAATTTTATTTTGTCCTCATATTTATAAGATCTGACATTACAGAGTTCAAAAAATGTGTAGCCCCTTCAGTGGAATAGTTGCTTTTGTCCAAGTTCCACCGTTATATACCCATATAGACTTAATGTAATATGGACCAGCCATAGCTACATATTGTTGAAACCAAGGGAGGTTGAGAGAGAAGCGTAGGTACCTATAGATAGAATTCTTACACCGCACTGAGAAAAACATTGTTTCAACCATATGCTCATCCCAATTTCAAGTGCAAGTATGCTCTATATATATTATCACCTCTGTGTCTCTGTATTCACGTCTATTTCACTAACATACACGGAATGCATAGTGACAGCAAGTGAGGGCTGGTCCATATATATTACAATGTCTGTTGCTCTACCACTGATGATAGCACATTTATTTTGTAACAAGTGCTTGAATAAACACCAAATAAGTATAAAATTTTGGAAAATTAAACATGTGAACAAAATGCACATTAAAAAACACGTTTTTTTTCCAAAGTACATTTCATTGACAAAGGTCATTTTGATATCATTTATTATGAGAAGTGTTTCTGTGATATTTGCAAGCATTAATTTATTATTAGCGTAGACTGTAGATGATGGTTTTGCTTTCTTTCAGTAAAAACTTCAGATAACTTTTTTCACTGTTCCAGAATATGAAACTTGCATCTGAAAAGCTACTTGGAGTCCATGATTTCAGAAACTTGTGCAAAATGGATGTGGGCAATGGCGTCACTGAATTTGTGAGAAATATTTATGAAATAAATATCAAGCCAATATCTGATAAAATTGATGGTAAATCACCATATTTTATAAATCTGTATTTATGTATCTATATTTATCTGTAATTTATTTTTGAATCTTTTTAGATAACACAATATATATAATAACAATAAGGGCAAAAGCATTCCTCTGGCATCAGATCAGATGCATATTGGGAATACTGTTTTTAATAGGACAAGATAAAGAAGAATGTAGCTTAATTGATGAGTTATTAGATGTTGAGAAAAATCCTAGGTAACTTGACTCTATATGTGTAGGTCTTTAAAATAATTTTTAAACACTTTCAGAAAACCTGATTATGTGATGGCTAGTGAAGTTCCGTTAAATTTGTTCACTTGTGAGTATGACAACATTTCCTGGAGGTATGATAAGGAGTCACTGGAGAACGTGATAGATAAATTAAATACAATTTGGACCTTCTTGGCTATTAAGTAAAGATTTGTCAGCGAAAAATATACTAATTTTAATAACTACTTTTCCAGGGAAACCATGGTTAAAGACATGATAGATAATCTCAAGATCAATTTTGGAGATACAAACGAATCAAAATGCTTGAGTGATAATTTAGTACCAGTTACAAGGAGGAATTATGTCCCTGTGATGAAACGACAAACTTGCAATAGTTTAGAGGATAAGATAAAACATTTTTCAAAGCGAAAAAAACTAAAATAAATTACACAACATCATATCAGAATGTTTCATTTACTTCTCCTTGAAAAACTGAAATAAAAAGTGTAATAAGTGACTCAAACTGACATATTCAAAACATACCATATCTATAAGATGGAAGGTTTGTTTATATTCGCACACTTTTAAAGACCTCTTGATCCAGTTTGGAAGGGAATTTTTAATTGAGGTTCGATTAAATCGCTCATCTAGTAACAACACGGTCGCGTAATCATCCTTGTGCCTCACTGCTCTACCTATGCATTGATTAACAGCTTTCATGCATTGAATTTCATAGAATTTTTGGCCGCTACCTGGACCCTAGTAATAACAAATAATTGAAATTACAATAAAGGATTATAGTAATCAAATTATACCTCTGTGTTATCCAAGTATTTCATTTTTTCTTTCAAATCTGCAGCGGTGGCATTGGCGTAAGGCAGACCCACAACTACAACACATCGACCCAGATCGTCACTAAAATTTAGGCCTTCACTTAATTTACCACCTAAAAAGGAGTCAATTGAGGTAATCAACGTTTTTTTTTGTCAAGTTTCTTTTCAGCAGTGTCTAGTCGCTCACATATTTTTTCCCAGTGTTATGATATGGGACATAACTGGGCGACTATAAAAACCATGTTCTCTGCACAAACCTATTTTGAGAAAATGTATTCACTCTTAATATTACAATTGCCATTAAGAAGCATGTATTAGCAATAGTAGTAGGTATGTTGAGAAATTGGTAGATACAAAGAATAATTTTGTTTGTTAAAAAAAGAAAGTTTTAAAAAAAATCAAAGATTGATGTGCTTATTTATAAACCACATCAATCAAATATGACATCATTAAACCTTTTCCCAGGTTGAGAGGCAGATTAATGACTACACATGACTTAAAGAGAAACAAATTTAAAAAAAACTATGAAGCATGATTGATGAAAGTTACAATTGCTGCCAACAAAAACATTAGAGTGTTAGCGTAGGCATTGAAACTTGCCTAAGACGAAACCATTTTCTTTCCTTCCTACTCTTCTAAATGTGTAATTCTTAACGTACCCACAACACTGAATAACATAGCACCTTTACTGCAAGGTCTCCGTATAGCCGCTGCATATTTTCCCAATATTGCATCGACTAATGTTGAACTCTGTGGTTCCCTGAAAATTGGCCTTTCAAAATTTGTATCTTTCACTTGCTGCCAAACCCAATTTTCATAGTTGTAAGATGGAAAGAATACTATTATACCTCCTTTTACTGTTCTACAGCATTGCAAGATTATGTTTTCCAAATTCTTAGCCTGGAATAGAAACATTTATAAACAGTGGTAAGGGTATAACACTTTAATCTTACCATTTTCATCCTGTTTTCGAAATTGAACAGCAAACTTTCGTTATTCGACCCCTTGGTAACAATTATGGGTAAAATATTTTCTGGAGGCACAATATGATCGCATGAAAACTCTAGGATTCTGCTGGGATCTGCCCCAGAATTGATAAACAATCTATTTCTGAACTCTGAGATGGGTTTCATTGTGCCTCCAGTGACTATCACAGATCGAGCTTCCTTTACAATATCCTCGAAGTTTGAAGAGGGGTTCAATAAGAGGAACTGGAATTTAGCCTGTAGTTTATCTACATGTTTTTTAAAAAGGATCCTTCCGTCACTGTAAGTGTATGTTAAAGACTCCAGAAAGGCTATCACAGCTAAGAGATGATTGCCAACTGATGGACCAATGAGTTGGACTGGTGGTGTTGGATCTATTGTGGCTTTTGCATTTTTAGGATTTAATGAGACTAGAAAATCTTTTAGTCCCCTCTTCTCAGTCTTTCCTTCAGGCTCTTTGTCTATTGGGTACTTAGTGGCGTAATTTCTTATCTACAATAAACACAAGTTTAAATTTGGAAACAAATTATATTCTTAGAAAAATAAATTAATACCTTTTGTGCCAATCTACTATCTTTACAGAACTTCACAATTTTAAACATGTTGTAGTTGTCTATTTTTGCAGTCATTACAAAGTTTTCCAGCAGAAAAATATCACTGTCAGTCCCATTACTGGTATCAACTAAAAGAAAGTCTTTAGTAAATATGTTGTTCTAAAACCCTAGTCGTCCTCACGAATTTAATGAATTTAAGCATACTACAATGTATTTGAATTAGTATACTGTTTCTGAATTTCTCAGTTTAACTTCAATCACATCAATAAATTTTCACCACATTAATTTAACATTTGTTAAAATAATGAAGATTTTGAATATTACAGAAACTTAATCGATTCTATACGAACTTACTCATTTTTTCCAACTGAGTTACAATGTAAATCAACTGATTGATGAATAATAAATTGCTAGCTGAGAATTTTGTATTGAACTTGTTCCTGTAAGCTTTTAATTGACCTAGCGAGTGATATATCTGATTATAGGTCAAGTCTACATTGTACATCTGAGCTATAGCTTCCATTAAGTTATGGGCTTCGTCGATGATCACAACATTATTCTTTATTTTGATACCAGTTGCCTGTCTAGTTGCTTTATGTAGTAAAGTATTGTATGGTATCAGAACAACTTCAGCGTCTTCTGACGCTTTCCTGCTAGCATAGTAAGGGCAAGCATTGATTTTTTTACCGAATGATACCAAATCTTCTATATCCAAGATCTGCATCAGAGTTTGATCTCGAAGTTCTTCAATGACAGTTTGTCTGTAATAAGGACAGGAGGTATCTTCTTTCTTTTGCTTTTTTACTACTCTACCATTGTCGTCTTTCTTTGTTTGACAGCAAGGTTTCTTCTGAAGATCCAAACATCTATAAAAGGTTAAGAGTTAGAACCTGGCAAAAAATAAAAACACCTAATTTTACCGTTCATTGATCAGAGGTACGCTATTCAGTTGGGACACTTTAGGGTTGATGCAATAGGTTTGTCTTGAAGCTAAGGAGGTTACCCTTACGACATCTCCAAATGGAGATTTCACTATTTCCCTTAGAAGCTGAGACAGCTGTGAATGAGTTCTGCTGCAGATGTAAATCTAGATGAGGAAATAGTGTTAACATGATATATTTGAGTAGTGTTTAGCTTACTTTAATCGGTTCATACTTGCTTTCATCGTTTTCTTCATCAGAAGAGTGACTTTCATTTGTATAATCAGGCTCTTCAGGTAAAAAGTCTTTATCTTCCAAACTACTATTCTCTTCTTTTAGGTCTATCAATTTCTCATCCCCATCATCTGATTTATTGAGTTCCTTCTTCTTTCTATATTTGTTCAAACTATTTTCTTTTGCCTTCTTTATGTTCTCAATTTTTTTTTCGTAATTCACAATCTTAGCTTGTTCAAGATTCAACAGTCCGAGTTGGCGAGATATCTCTAGTTCTTTTGATTGCATTGATAACCAATCTCCCGACTCGGTTTTTAATTTTTGCTTATCATTTATTAACTGATCAATTTTTTCTGAAATATGTCGCCGTTCGAGAGCCTGGCGGTCCTTCAACCATTTGATGGCTCCACATATTATACTTAAAGACTTGCCCTAGGAAAATTGTAACACGAACATTAAGAAAAACAAGACCTCCGAATTTAGCCTAATGAACAATTAAATTACTTGTTATATCTTTGATGTAAAAGTTAAAGTTTGAGAGTAACTCTAACTTGAGTGCGAGTGTGTATTTCAAATTCTGTACTAGTATAAATAAGTCTTGTTTGCACTTACGGTTCCTGTGGGGCTTTCGAATATTCCCAGTTTTCCATACTCTAAAGCGAAATACATCTCCCGCATGAACTCCTTCTGGATGTCATAAGGAGGAAATGGGAAATCGAAATTTTCGGGCACTTTCAAAGAACTCATTGCAATAAAACAACTAAAGTAACTAAACGCAACCAAACGCAACTCAACTAATCTAAATTATTAGGTTAAGTGTTTCGCGTTTCGCGCCAAAATGGGACGGAGAATTAAAAGGGCAGAGGACAAACGACCAAGGAGGTAACAAATGTGGTTGGAACAAATAGACCAAAGCATAGACTAAAGTGGCTTCTGCATATCGCCGACTTCAAATAGTCCAAGAGCTAGCTACATAAAACAGTATCAATAAGGTACACGACATTTGAGTTCATAACTGATTAGAAAAACATGAACTCAACACCAAATGGCTGTTCTGCCGGTTTGCATAGGCCGGATATGTAAATGGCGAAAAACCGATAAAGTATACGGCTGAAATTATGTTCAGGCATTGTCTAGACTTTGACTAAGAGCGGTGTAACAATGGCAAAAAGTTAGCAGGTCGGAAAACCCTCGGCAGAAATGATTCAAAATCATGGAAAATTACTATGACAAAAACCGATAAGGTACACGTGAAAAACTTTTTCCGTACATTCTTTGGTCCTCAAGGAAGAGCGGTGCGATAGTGGCAGAAAATTAGCAGGTCGGAAAACCCTCGGCAGAAGGTCTTTCAGAACCGTTTCTTTCAAAACGGAAACAAACAAAAAATTTCCGATTTTGGGATTAATCAGTTAATAGAAGAAAAATTACCAAAAAAGAAATGTGCTCCAGGTATACCAGAAAAACAAAGAACGAGCAGGAAACCAGGAAGAGCTGATTCAGTTATGTAGTGGGTATATTATATTAAAAATATGTATGTATTTATTATTAATTGTTAAACTTTGGTTCCCAGTGGTAGACTGTAGCTCCCCCCATAGATCCGCCACTGCACAATTCAGCAATGACAATCGCAAGCACGAGTTCGAAGAGTGGCTTCTCAATATGGCCGGTTCCGTCTACAAAATTTATTACCCCCTCTCCCTATTTGTTACCTCCTCTCTCTTTTATCTCTATGGGTAAGATATTTACGTTTCTCCCGTGTAAATTCTCCATAAGAGCGATTTGTTTTGATATCAGATCACTAACCTATCCCAATGTGTGACGTCATCACTAAACGCGCGTATTTGCAGAGATTACATTTTATATTCTATCCTCTAATCTAATAGCGTTTTCGAGTCACTTGCACGGAGCTAGTTCAACTCCGAATGGACATGCGCAGTCCGTCAGAGCAGTTTTTCACGTGTTCGATTGGTATGTGCACTGATAGGATGCGCTTTCCGTTGTATTCGAATGGAAATATTTGGTGCCACTTGAGCCGAACAAGCTCTAAAATTTCAGAACCGTCGCGGTCGTCAGTTCTATTACACTACGTGTGGTGTAACCGAGATAACGGCCGTGAAGGTTATGAATATGGATGATTTTGTGGCTGTGAACTCATTTTTACAATTTTCACAAGATTTTTTATTATCATCAAGTGATTCTTCAGATGAAGAAATGACATATGGGTGGGGCCCGACATTCAATTTCCAAAGTTAAAGGATTCACAACAATTGTACATCAGTGGGATGATGAAGTGGTAATTATTAATAATTAATTAATTTAATTATGTAAATAATTTCCACTTAACTCGTAGTTCAGACAAAATTTTCGATTGAAGAGAACATCATTTGCTAATTTACTCCTGAAATTAAAGTCCGAAACAGAACTAGGCAGAGGAATACACAATTCAGGGGGTGTGCCGGAAATTCCTCCCTGAGAGAAGCTAATTGTTTTCCTCTGGTTTGCTGGTAATAAGTGCACCATAAGGGAGACATCAATATTATTTGGCATTGCACAAAGCAGTGTTCATAAAATAACATTTCAAATTCAAATCATTTCTCTTAACAATTGTTCTATATCGGTTTTCAACTTGCTGCGCGGTTCTTCGCAAGTTAAATTTTTCAAAAATTGTATCCGATATCTGTTCCCACATGCTTTTCTTCGTTTTAAATCGTTTAGAGGCCCCACTTCTTCTAGATAGATATCTAGAAGATATCTCTATAAAAGATTTTATAGAGATCTAAAACTAAACGCGTTGTCGCATCATTCCATTCTCCGTCAGCAGACATCATCAAATCCTCGAAATCCATTTTTTCTTCTGTTTATTTCACCTAATTAACCTAAAATTCACAAAACGCATAATCACTTGGAGTTCTCGGAACGGCAAATTTGTTTTGAGACAAGCAAGTTCAGAACCAAAGTCGTGCATGTACGTGCACGGTGCCCGTGTAGTACTGAACCAGCTAGATATGCACTGAGTGCATTCGGAAATAGCTCGATTCCAGTGCAGTCCCATTCGAAAACGCTATAAAGTTACAATCATAGAATTCAATTTTGAGCTCTATGTTTATTATATTTGTTCTATGCCTATAATCAAATGTCAAATATGAATCTAGGGAAAATCTAGAGAATTTTTCAAGTTTTTACTAGGGAAATTAAAATCCTGAACCTGGCAACGCTGCTGTTTGTTGGCGTTCATTTTTTGTCCGTCTGTGTTTTACGCGTCGGAAGGGATTTTTAACGTAATATTCTATATTTTAACAAATAACGACACCAAGGTAAGTATAATCTCTTTATCCGTAACCGCTTTGGTTGTGCTTTTGGTTTGTGTTTTGGTTGAACGTGGCATTAAAAATTTTACATTTTCGAAAGTGCCTTACCATCCATATAATAAGGCAATGTAATAATTGTTTACCCAAATTTGTACATCCAGTCACCTCAATGGTTGGGATTTCCAGCAAATTATTTTGTCGGATTTTCATTTTATGTAATGAATCCCTCACGTCATCTATTGGGCTAAATCATTTGTGGAAAGGGTAGCCCCTCTTGGTTTAGAGTTTATCTTCTTGGAAGTAGAGAAAAGAAAAATCTTAGATGTTTCAGAAGTCCTCAGATGAAGAAGATTGGGAAGGGTAAAGTGTACATTACAACTCAAATGCTTCAGTATTGAAGCTATGGTTAAATTTAAGTTTCCAGTGTGTTTATTTTTCCAAGCAAAAACATTGCAGCATGTTTATGAGGGATTGTTGAAATTTTACCCAAAAACTTACTACTGTGTAGCAGTTGATTTTTTGATCCCCCTTAAATTTTATTTATATTTAAATATTGTTTGATCCCCCATTGTTATTTATTTTTATTTCTGTTAGCATGAGCGATAACGACGAAAGTGTACGTGCCCGTCCTAGGATGAAACGTGAACGTTCAACTAGTTCTGATTCCCCCAAGGAACGTGGTAAAGCGGGGAAGATTTCACAGAATAGGGTGATTGTCTCCAACATACCGTACGAGTACCGTTGGCAGGATATCAAGGATCTATTCCGCGAGAAAGTCGGGGATGTCATGTATGTCGAGCTGTTCATGGATGAAAATGACAGGCCTAAAGGTTTGTTACCATTTCTCATGAAGGGCATTATACCTTCGATACTGTCTTGTACCTGGTTAAGTAGTGTTTGTTTTGATATATTTTTAAAGTGTTATTTCAGTTTAGACTTAATAGTCATGATTCTATCCTAATATGTCACTGTATATGGTGTGTTGCTATTGCATTTGAGAACAGTACCTGCAAATGTAGATTTCTACTAGATTTACATGGTGGTCTATTTAGCAGTAATAGAAACATGTCTATAAGAACTTTGAAGTTTGCGAGATTGACTATGACAATCTAGGTCATGGTCAATGTTTAGGTCCATATACGTTAAGTATATTATCTTTGCCAGTAATTTTTGTACGGATTAAATTCAAATGTGGGATTGAGATGCAAGTGTCATCCTATATTTCTAACAGTGAACAGGAGGCTGTTTGTTCGTAAGAAGTCTTGATTTGATTTGAGTAGCGTATTTACAGTGAATCAATAGAAAGAAAATAGGTGGCCAGCACTGTATGTTAAAGTGGAACTGATTTTTTCAAAAAATATCTGTGATTGATATGATAAAATGACAAAAAGTGAAATGATACTTTATTTGAATAGAACTTCTGAACTGGTTCTGTCTAATTGACCCTCTCCTAGTTTAATATCGAAACTTGGGATGTAACTTGATTTTTTGATTGATAGTTTAAATTCAACTATCCATTAGATGTGTTTATGTAACTTTATTTTTTCGTCCCCATCAATCCTTGTTTGAAATGTGGCACATGAATTGTATTTGTCTGTAGACTAAAGGTCATCCGGAGTATAGCCTGAATTTTAATTTAGGTTTATTTTACGTTTAGACAAAAAAAGTGGATCTAAAACACAACCTTAAGTGTAGCATATATTGAACTGGAAAGCGGACATACTATGAATTTTCGAAATTATTATTGATATTAGATATAAATTTGTTTCACAAATTATTAGATTTAGTCCATGACATGGTCATCTTCAAAGGATGTGCATAAAGCATAGTTATATTGGGAGTTCATATTTTTATTTTGGTTTCTTACTAAGGTCTGATTTGGGAATGTGGTATTTTGATACCCTAACACGAAAAAAACTACATAGTATACTGAAATCTCCGAAAACTGCTGCATTAGTCTCTTAAAGTAACTTTTTTTTTGAAATGTTGTATCTTTTCCCTAGAGTGCAGTCATAGCAAAACTTGTCTGGTGTCATTCAGTAATGATAATAACATTGATTGTATTTGATGACCACAAGAGACATTTGTTTCTACCTCCCACCAACCCACTTACTTCGCTTTTTTCTGAAGGCAGGGTAGTTGATATCATAAATGCCCACATACTTTCTATAAAAGTTTTTGTTTACATTCTTCTATAAAAACGATTGGTTTATTTTGTGAGATAATGAAAGATAGGAGCATTTTCTTGACCATAGTTTCACCAATACATTACTTAGGGACACTAAGTGTTGCACTGTTTGTTTAACTATTGTCCTGATTAATTTTTACAATTTGAAGGAAGCGGTGTTGTTGCGTTCGCTGATGCTGAAGCTGTGAAAAAATGCATCGAGGTGATGCAACGTTATGAGATAAGGGGTCGAAAGTTGGTCATAAAGGAGGATGTTGGAAAGGATAGGTACGTCAGTGCGACTAATTCGAAAAGGGCTCGTCAAGGTGATAGGTTCCGTGATGACCGTCATCAGGAGAATTTTGCCACGGTAAATTTTTCTATTGGCGGTAACGACAGCAAGTGGGATGTTACCTATGGTCTGAGTCCTCGGTTTCTTGAATCTTTGAATATCGATCCCCCTCTTGTCAATAAGGTCTTTGTTGGAAATGTAAGTATTTTTGTTCTTTTTTTTTTCTTTGAAAGAATTATTGTTGTTGGGTATCCTGACTATATTTGGCAGATCAGTTGTTATTATTGTAGCACCTAGAATAAGCTTCTTCTAATTATACAGTGCAAGTGTCATAGTTCAACTCTGCTAGTCTAAAATTGGGCTTTATGTTCTTTTACACTGTGAATGGTTAATTTACAATTACTTTAATTACTAAATTGTAGTTTTTTGTCTAAGATACATTTGGTCATTAAGACTTAAATCCAACCTATCTGGTATATCAAGTCATTAGTGTAATTATTGATAAACAGAGCTGTTGAAATACTAATGGTTCCAAAATCTCTTTTCAGTCTCCCCCATTACGTTATTACAATCTGTCAAGTTCAAGTATTTCGAATAATTCTTTTTTATTCACTTTTAGTTCTAATTTTTAATATATTCTTATGATTTCATAGTTGCCCTATGACATAGACGTAAAGAAACTAAAGGAGGTATTTCGATTGGCCGGAACAGTTCTTGATATAGACATACCACTGTCTAAGGAAGACAAATCCCGTGGATTTGCTGTAATTGAATATAGCCATCCAGTAGAAGCAGTGCAAGCTATCTCCATGCTTCATAATCGTGTAAGCAAATGGAAATTTTTGCATTAATAATCTTCCTGAACACTGCAACTCTACATTTCTCTGAAATGATGTTTCAGTCTTTCATGGATCGCAACATGATGGTCAGAATGGACAGACTACGGGACCAGAAGTTGCCAGAGGGTTTGAAGAACGTTGGGCCGGGTTTAGGTCCAAACGGGGAGCCTCTGAAGAACATACCATTTGATATGCCAGCGAATATGGGTGGTCAAGGGAACACCAGTATTCTAACGAACCTGCAGAACAACCCTTTACAGTTGGCAAACGCCCTTACAGGTAGAATGATGCTTTAGTTGAATATGTTGGGGTTTTTGCTTATAGATCTAATACTGTAGTCTCTATTCATATGTAAAATATTTACATGCGAGTTTCATGTATTAATAGTAACGTGCTTGTCAAAAGTTAAGGATGTTATCACTATTATTAAACTGGATTTAAAAAGTAATACGGCTTTATTTTCGTGCATTGATTGGCCTAAAATGGCAATATGACAGGTTTATAGAGAAAAATGTTGAAAAACGTCATATTAAATTTTCATCTGACGAGTTTTCCCAAATGACAATTTCTGACAACTTCCCAAATGACAAATTATATTGAATATATTTGCTATCAATTACTCTTTCAACCTTATATAAACTTCTTTGAAGCTAAACATGACATTTTTCGATTTATTAACCATACCAATGATATTTTTGATTAAATATTATCTGATGTTAAATGCTTGATTGTAAATCTTAGTCATTGTGTACTTCAAATAACACTTTCTTTGTTTGCATTTCCTTTTTTTTATTTTACTCATTAGCAACATCCTTAATTATTGAAGAGTATTTTAAAAGTTTCTAGATATTAACATGTAACAAGTGGTTTTTCTTATACCATGAGATCATTTCAATTTATAATCAGACTAGGCTATGATTTTTAAATTAGGTTGACAACACCAACTGCTGACAGTTTCATTTAAATTGTCAAAGTGACGCTCCAGCTCCAAAATGTTTAATTTGCCTTTTTGTGAAGATTTTTTTTTCTACTAATTCCTCTCGCCAAAGCTACCATTAAATGCGTCACCAGAAAAAGTTGTCTGATAACTTTGTAAAAAATTTGTTCTAATTCAATCGTCATTGACAAATGGTAACAAGGTAATAGGTACCTGATAAATTCACATTTCAAAATACCATGAGATCATTTAAATTTATAATTAGAGTAGGCTATGATTTTTAAATTAGGTTGGCAACACCAACTGCTGACAGATTCATTTGAATTGTCAAAGTGACGCTCCGTCACTTTGATAAGATTTTTCTTAGGGAGAGTTATTTTAAGAACGCCGAACGGCAAGAAAATGGTGAATGGAAGTATTCCATACAACGGTGCGTAGATGATTTCCAAAATACATTACGCTAATTTTTAATCATCAAAATGTTTACATAACCTCTAATTTACACAGCGAGTCACTGACAATTCGAATGAAACGAGTAGGCTATGGGAGTTGTGTTGCCAACCTAATTTAAAAATCATAGCCTACTCTAATTATAAATTTAAATGCTCTCATTGTAATGCTCTGTGAGAGGATGTACTGTTACTTCAACTGTTTTGTTTATTTTTAAGCATAGACTTAATATAGACCAGCCCTGGCTACTTGTTGATGGCGAGGGAGCTAGAGAGAAAGAGAGAGAGAGAAGCATAGTTGGAAATAGCATACTTACACCACAATACGAAAATACATTATTTCGATCATGCACACATTCCAAATGCAGGTGCAAGTATGCTATCTCTCTCTCTCTCTCTCTTACCTATCTTTATGATTCTAGTATATGTTACACTTTAACTCCTATGGCTTCACATGGAGTGTATAACTGAAAGTGAGTGAGGGCTGGTCCATATATAGTATGTCTATGTTTTTAAGTCGCACCTAACCTCTCTTTGACTTGTTTAAATTCCAAGTGGATAACAACTAGTAAGGCGCGAATTTTATTGCAGTAAAAATTAAGAAAATATGAATTACAATTCCTAAAACCGCAAAAGTTGTCGAAAAACAAAAAGTTACATTTTAAAATATGAAGTGTGTGCTTATAAAATGTTAGTAAACATCTTTTTATCATATATTTATCTTTTATTACATATTTACCTAATCCTAAAAATTAAGCTTAAATAAAATATGTAAAGAATTGAGTAAATATATGTATAAACTGACCCCGAGGATCTGTGATTTCTTCAGTCATTAAACAGAATTTTTTTAAATAAAATAACATTTCAAAAACACGTACTGTGAATTTTGAAACAGTTTCGCATTATGCTAATGAGGGGGTAGAGTGGCTTTTATAGTTCTCTCGAAAAAATTGTAATAAGATAGTTTAAAATGCACCAATGGTAAAATCAATAAGGTCTTTATCATTAAATGGAATATATGGACCAGATTCGCTTTTTATACTCTTTAATGGCACCTCACTTAATAGGTTCGATTCGACAGATACTGATTGTATAATTAAATAATTTTGTCCGCGACGTGACCTCAAAAGATGAAATGTTTTGTTCTGTTTTATGTTCAATTCCACTTTACATTTGTTTTGAAACTATCAACTGAGTTCGAGTTTGGTAACTATGATATCTTTGATATTAAACACCTTATTTATGCATTTATTTCGACCGTTTTATTGCAATTTTTGTCTGGGACTAGAAGAGTCCCACCATTATTATTAGATTATTATTAGAATACCATTATTAATACCCCTATTAGCCATGTGCGAAAATGATTCAACCCATCACTCAAATGATGTGTTTTTATTTGATTATTTAAAGTTCCTTATATTGTTTTCCTGAATTTCTTCTAAATAGAATATTATGTATTTAGATTCCTTAAAAATTCTGGTGGCAGAATGTTTACTTGTGATTGTCAACACTATTTTATTGCACACTTGGATATAGGGTGGAATTCACAATTATTTTATCTTTGACTGAAAATTTTTCTGCCATTAAGTTAAAATTAACACAATTAGCAACTATCATAATACCTAAATGTGTAGTTTCCATACACTTCAGACTAAATATAACTAAATTATGATTAATGCAAGTATGTATAAATATAACTAAATTATAATCAATGCAAGCATGTAACCCTCTATTGATAATTGTGACAATATTCAAATGGCTCATAATGGAAACAGCCACCCAAAATGGCAAAACATTACCATAAAATCCACATTTTATGTTGTTATTATTTATTACATTAAAAGTAGAGCGTTCATAGATTCATATCGAATTTAACAATATATTCTTTATTTCAGTCATTCTGAAAATATCAATTACCACACTATATTCAGAAGAATTTCGTTTCTATTCTAGGTTTGGGAAATGTTTCCGCTTTGGGCACACTCGCCACCACCAATTTAGCTGGAGCGTCTAACTTTACTGGAGGATTACTGAGGAACAACATGGGGAATACTGATTTGTCGTCAATGGTCCAAAACTCCTTCAGCAACAATCCAACTGTGCCAACTCCACAACAAAATTATTCTTCATTCAATCAGAGCTCCACAAATATGGCTCCTAATAACAATGGGATGTCATTTAATGTTAATACTCCATCATTTGGGAGTATGGGTAACCAGAGTAACACATCGTTTTCTTCAGCGACTTCGCTAGGGGGCAGTGGAAATTTTCAGAACAGCACACACGGCAATTTTGGGGGTGGCCTGCCATCGCTAACGCGAGGAGTTTCCAACAAGGTTTTAGTTCATAATGTAAGTAACAGTCGCCATGTAATACTGGTTTGGTGATTATTGTTGTTTCAGTTACCTCTGAATATAAATTACAAGTTGATCCATGATAAAATGAAGGAATTTGGCGATTTGAGTTCTTTGGAAAATAAAGGTAAGGGTTCAATACTAATCACGTATGCTGCAGACTGGCAGGCTGAAAGAGCTGTTAAGAACTTGGACAAGTCGCGCATCGAGGGTAGAATAATTGAAGCTAGACTTTACTATTAATTTACCTAAATACATTTTCATTTTAATAACGATTTTGAAATATTTATAACAAATGTTACCTTATTGTGGACATAGGTACATTACCAAATGATTTTGTAGCTCCTTACAGTTAATTATCCATTTTGTATTCTCATACAAACCTCATAATATTGTGTGGAAGTTTTTGTGAAAGTAAATGATAGACGAAATACTTTACATTTTTTTTTATTTAATATATAACAAAATTTATGTAGCTAATGTAAATACTCAGCACTCATGAAATCACACAGTTTTTAATTTAAGAACTATATTAACGAAAACGCTTTCCGTCCGACTTAAAAATACAAACTATGAGATAGAACTAGGACAGAAGGTTTTTCCATTAATTCAACATACAAACATTTATTTACCTACAATTAGACTAATTTTCAATAATAAGGACTCTTAATGGAATTCAACTAGAAAACTTGCTACTGGATTTACTCTGTTTAAGGACAATACCGCTTTAAGAATTTGGATCCGTTTTATAAAACTTCGAATATTTCATATATCAAGAAATACCTTACATTTTTTTTTATAGATAATGCCCTTAAATAGAAGTAATATATAATCAAAGAACCTTCATTTTTACTTTTAAATAGGGGAGGCCAGTAAGCTTCGGGATATTGAAGAACAAAAAACAAATAATTGCAAAATATAATTACCAAAGGAATTGAAAAATACTTATGGACCTCCATAGTTCTATAATTTTTAAGGTTTATCAAATCTTTTTTATTATTTTAAACATAACTTTGCTTAGAAAGTTCCTTGGTTTCTAGTTTAGACGAACAACTAAGCCAAAAACGTTTTTACTATTATCTAAATTTCTTTAAGCATTAAAGACGATCAGTACCCATTTTTTGTACGTATATTTTGTTAGATATATCAACAGAAAAGATAATCAAAAATATTTTTGATCTCTATTCTGTATTAAGTAAATATATTATCACAAGTTCTTCGATTTAAAATGCCTTTAAGATGGGAAACTATTAGAAACATGTTCCGAGCTGAGTTTTCGATCATCCTACATTTTTCTGAACACATGGTTGCAATTGTAAAATATTTTATATTGTACTTGCACAGGAGATGAATCGAAAACTCTAAGTGCGACATTAAAACAAGACTTACAAAGCATTGTAGACAAATAGATGTGTAACATTGTTATCAAATATAAAACAGTTTTACGTTACTTTTAAAAATATTGCTGTCTAGGGTCAGTGCAATCAATGTCTTGGTAAAGTTGTATCAATCATCAGCAATGGAGAATCTTCTAATCAATATGGTTAACGATGGTTAACTGTGCCACCCTATTAGACTGGGTCTAGATTGGATTGGATCATTGCTACAAATCGTGGGATTTTAGAATTTTTCAAAAAAAGTGAATCTTATAGATTTTGACTTGTTGGTAATTTTTAATTGGGGTCTTTTATAAATGCATAATGTTGTATAAACAATTTGTGAAAATATGGTACAAAGTTCATATGGAACTATAATTATAAAATTTTCAGTTTAAAAGTTTTATGACTTCGAAAGATCTAAAATTGCAAATAAATGGAATCATTTCAGTGAATCTTTCTCTAATATAAAGGTTTGAGTTCTTCAGCAAACTTCACTATTATTTACTAAAAAAAGCACTATAATGAATTTTGTCAATGATATATTTTGAATTAAGGAAGTGGAAACTGCCAATTAAATATAGATACTGAAATAGAATAACAACGAATTTTTTTAAAACCGTCCCTAAAGATAAATAAAAGTAGATATGTCTAAAAAGTTACCCTCGGCCAGTCTTTAGAATCATTTTAAAAGATATGCAGTGTTCTTCACGGAAAAATGCAACGGGGCTGAGTGAAGGTAATAAATTCAGAGAAGTGTAAAATCATTTCTATAGGAGAGCTCACCACACTACCTTAACAAGGAAAATGATATTTTCACCAAGCCAAAATCAATAAGAATCGATCAGTATATTGATGAGCACAGAATGGCTTTTTCTCAACACCCTTCTTCAAATCCTTCCAAATACTTCTAAAACGCAAGCGCAACATGTTTTCCTGTCCTAGACAACTCTGAGAACATAAAACTTGACGAGAAATCACAAAGTATCGTTTACTACTCTCATGCAATTAATCAGTGGCATGTGATGAACGATTCCAGCTTGGCGGGCACAACGCCCTTATATGGTATCCTGTACTGTCGGATAACGCGTGCCGCGGCGCAGCTCAGTCTCGTGTGTTTGGCGACGTTAACAAGTTCATGCACCTTCTGCCCTTTGAGCAGTGACGCGAATGTCTCGCCCTGGCCGTTGATCAGGTCGATGTGGGCGCCATGCCCGAGCAGCACCTGCGCCACGCTCGCCGGGCACGGGCGCGCAGTCGCCGCCAGGTGAAGCGCTGTGTTGCCATCATCGTCCTTCAAGTTTGGGTCCGCGCCCACTCGTAACAATACCTGAAAAGAGAATTAGTATTTTAGGTTTAAAATACTATAAATTAGGGATAAATCGTCAAGTTATTCCAAAGAATCTCTTTTGCCAATGATAAGGTAAGAATTGTATGGTAGAATGTGTGATTCATGCTACAATATGCAGATAATAGTCAAAGATATTTTTGTAAAGTTTTCTTTGTAAGGGTGGGTAGGAAGCATTTAAATGCATAAACAGATTCAATATTGGTAATAGAATGTTCTTGAAGTGTGAAGGGTGTGCGCTTCCTACACGCAATTCTAGGATTCATTGGAACCATCTTATCTTTAAACTGTTAATAAATAAGGAAGAAAAGCACATCTTCAAGACAGTATTTTTATTTTAAAAATAAGCTATATTAGGTTTAGGTAAGGAAACGGTAGAAATAAATACAGGAGTAAGTACTACCTCAGAATTTTGTATTGGGACCATTGTGGAATATCCTTTATGATTATGTTCTTTGTTTAGAAGTATCTGAAAATACAGTGTTTCAAAATGATTGTCATCTAGTCGGCTGTGGAATTCCCATGTAATATAAAAAACCGCCTTGCGAAAATAGGAGCTTCTACTAGCTATACATAACCTCAAAATAACCTACTTAATATTTTTAAACTTCTGGTTTTTCTCTGTCAAAAGAAAACGAATTCTGAGTATTTGTCTATTTGTAGTATTTGTTTTGGCCCTGAAAAGGGCCGTTAATTATCAGCAGTACTGATTGCCAGTTTCACAATAAATGTTCGAATTCGAAGTGTCACTTGTTGTCAGAATTAGATAGGTACAAATCAATAGAGCGCTGCACATCAAAAATTACATGCACAGAAATTCCAACGCCAACTAGATGACAATCATTTTTGAAACATTGTAAGACGAAAATAGAATACCAAAGAAATTATGGCAATGGACACCTCCACAATGTAGAAAAAAATGGAGGCCTAGAAAATCCTCGCATATTGAAACAAAGAAAGCTATGGTTAAAAGAGATCTAGAAAAAGGTGACTTAATTGACAGAACCATTTGGAAGCTGAGATATAATAAATACAAGCGTTGTTTATATATAAAAAAAATCATTAATATTTCCCATTTCATATAAATTATGTTTTATTATGTAAGCTATGAAGGTTAGGAATTAACTGTGGAGGAAAGTTTAAGAGATGACATTCCCTATCTTCGCAATAGTTACCATATATGAGGTTTATTGCCATTGATTAGAATGGTCTGAAATGGATACTACTTTCCGGGCTTCATGCCGTTTTCTCTTAATTCTCCCTCCATGGAGTTAATGAATAGCTAATCTGCACTTTGTCCCCCCCCCCCCTTTCGAAACAATATTGACAATTTTAGATTGTGATTGATTGTTGTTATTTTGTCTTTTGAGTTTAGTTAAACTGAGCTCAAACTGCACATGTACACTGGAGCCTGAGTCTGCTATTGTTTTCTATACATATTGTGTAACTTACCTCTGCTAGATGTGGAGAAGGGAACTGACACGACGGGTATCTCCCTAAAATGGCAACGTCCCTACAGCACGCCAAATGTAAGATCGACCTCCCTGACTTCGCCCTTATTTTTAGTTTGACGAGATGGTATATAGCACGGTGGATCTCTTTTGATATAGTTTCTGTAATCGAGTGATGTTCAAGCATGCGAGTTAACAAACACGCGAGATGTAATGTTATGACCATAACCCTAGTTAGATAGTTTGTGTCCCTTTCGTGGTTTGGTACTCGCTCCAACATCAGACTTCCTGTAATTTAAACCATAGCTTTTATTTCAAATGAATTATGTAGTTCAATTTTAACAAGTATTTTTTTCAAGTTTTGAAATTTACTTTTTTAAGCAACTTTGTACTCTGTATACTGTACTGTTCTCGTACATTGTCATTTTTCTTCAAAAAATTCCAAACTGTTCTACTGACCACATTAGTTTTCTCTTTTATGGACATTGGATTCTTATGGAATTTAACAGTTTACTATCTGCAGTCCATAAAACTTGTCTCATGCTCAATTATATTTCACGAATTCCTCCTAATTAAAGTCTAGGCTTCCATGTATACAATAAATGACAATAGAACTTAAGAAAAATGGATATGACATCCTGATTGTGGGGTGTAGGCTCGGACAGATGACACAGAAGTTTTAATTAAAGACCAGTTTTATGAAACACTGACGCATTTTCTAACGAAGATTAATCCAAAGAAACAAATTTTTATCCTTGGAGACTTAAACGCTCCTACTGAACATTGAGCGAATAGTGTGATAGTTGGAAGATAGGAAGAAGTAATTAATGACAGTGGCCAAAGTCTAACTGATCTATGCAACACACACTCTTTAAAGACTATGAATGGATTTTTTCCCCATAAAATGATACATAAATATACCTGAAAGTTGAACATTATTCAAATTACTAAATTCACCCCTATTTTACCTTTGTTCCACTGTTATTGTACATAATATGTACCTAATATTATAAAATAATCGTAACAATAACAAATTTGAAAAACCATTGTGCTGCTGCAGACGATCAATGTTTAAAGAACTTGATTTACGCTAGTCCATATTTTTTGTATTTTAATTTCGCCCTTTACAATTTCATTTTCTATTGACAAAATCTCTTTTAAGAGGTTGTCCTCTCTCCTTTCATCACTAGATAATAATGACAACAAACCTTGTATTCTAGGTCTTTCAATAACTAGACCAGGGAAATAAGGAAAAAAGTACTTTGTTGGGGACACTGGTTCATCCAGGTAACCATGTCGTCCAGTTATTCATGTAAAGTGGGTTTACGGGAGTAAGACCTATATTTTATCGACCATAAGTTTTGTGCTATTGTCGAATTATTAACAATTAAAGGTCGAAAAACGTGATTTTTTGCATTTTTGTTTCCCTGAAAAAATCTTAGAATCCGATAAATAATTCAAAGGTACCATCTTGTAGGGAATAGAGAAATCTTCAAAATAGCCGTTTATATAACATGGTTTAATGTTTTGTTGCTTAGATAATTGTAAACAAAGGTAAAAATATGCATTATTTTTAATTAACAATAGATATTGTAAAAATCAACATACAACTTTAAAATTACGTAAAATGTTGTGTCTTGTGTTACTTAATATGTGGGAAAAATTTGAAAAGGATTCATTGAATAGTTTTTGCAAAATTGTAATTGTTTATCCCAGAGGACTTCTTTTGCGTCATCATTATCATTATGCGCACAAGGTTGATACAATAATTCTACGGGTACCAAAAGAAAGAAGAAGAGTTATTTGATCAAATTTAATTGTTTCATATCGAAAAAATTATTATCACTATTGTTAAAAATCATCACAAAAACATGGTCATTTTTAGTGTTTAATATTTTTTAGTGTTTATTAGAATAACTTTATTGATATTATTTACAGCGAAATGATTTATACATATTTGAAAAGCTGGCATTTTTACAAACAAAAATAATTGTTCTAAATCAATTTAGGGCAAAGGTAGCCATTTTTTTTTAATTCACAGCTAACTCTTTTATAATAATTAAGAAACCTTACTAACGCCATTTTAAAGATAAAGAGAAAGTGTTTGTTAAAAAATTTTGGAAAGTATTGAACTTCAACATCGCGTTTGGTGAAGCTTCAAATATGCAACTCGATTGAACACGGCTAGTAGTCAGTGGTGGGGGAAACCTGAAATCTACGAACTCAAGAAATGAAGCGGTGACTTCAAGTCGAAGCAGCAAGTAATAGATAGATACCTCTGGTAATTATTAACCGATTTTGATGATTCTTTTTTTAATTTGGGGTACCTCTTCGAATACATTACAAATATGTAACCTGTTAATTAATTACCTATTAAATAAATGGAGTAATTTGTTTAAACGTTTTTTTCAATTTTGATTTTAAATATTTTCAGTATTTTTTAATGTTATTACTAACGGAAAACATAGAAATGACTTGTGTGCACTCAAAAAAAAAATTGCTATAGAAATAAAACAATTTGTTTAAACATTTTCTCAAATTGTGTTTATCAGGTTTTTTTAAATTTCATTTCTTAAATACATTTTCTTTATTAATTATTGTATTGCATGTAATAAATTTCCGTTAGTAATAACATTCAAAAATACTGAAAATATTTAAAATCAAAATTGAATAAAAAATGTTTCAACAAATTACTTTGTTTATTTAAAAGGTAATTAATTAACAGGTCGCATATTTGTAATGTACTCGAAGAGGTACCCCAAATTAAAAAAATATTCATCAAAATCGGTTAATAATTGCAAGAAATATCGATTAATACTTGCTGCTTTGACTTGAAGTCACTGCTTCATTTCATGAGCTCGCAGATTTCAAGTTTCCCCCACCACTGACTCCTAGCCGTCTTCATAGCTGCATATTTGAAGTTTCACCAAACTCGATGATGAAGTTCAATAGTTTCCAATTTTTTTTTTAACAAAAAGTTTAACTCTTTACTGCTTGTTCAAAATGTGATGAGGTAAATTTCCAAGAAAACGCGTCTACCTTTGTCCATATCCGACAATCGAGGGAGTATGAGCAGCGTTAGAAAGTCATTGACGGCGCGGTCGTAGCACTTACCATATTAGCTTTTGCGTGCATTCGACATTGACAATAATGCCGAAATTTTTAAGGCACGCCTCTGTCGCGGTATATTGTTACAGTAGTTCCGATAAGAAGGGGTTTATTGGCTTAGTAGGTTCTTGGAATTCTAACTCATCAGATATCGAACGGCTGTATCTTTAAAATGTCGTTAGTTAGGTTTCTTAATTATTATAAAAGAATTAGTTGTGAATTTTTTTAAAAAAAATGGCTAACTTAGATGGTTAACCTAAATTGATTTAGGGCAATTATTTTTGTTTTAGAATAAAGGTAAAAATGCCAGCTTTTCAAATATGTATAAATCATTTCGCTGTAAATAATGTCAATGAAGTTATTCTTATTGTCTAGCACTAAAAATGAAGATGTTATGTGATGATTTTTAACAATAGTGATAATTATTTTTTCGATATTAAACAATCAAGTTTGATGAAATAACTCTTCTTCTTTCTTTCGGTACCCCTAGAATTATTGTATCATCAATATTGTGCGCATAATGATAACGCAAAAAAGTCCTCTGGGATAAACAATTACAATTTTGCAAAAACTATTCAATGAATCCTTTTCAAATTTTTACCACGTATTAAGTGACACAAGACACAACATTTTACGTAATTTTAAATTGTATGTTGATTTTTACAATATCTATTGTTAATTAAAAATAATGCATATTTTTACCTTTGTTTACAATTATCTACGCAACAAAACATTAAATCATGTTATATAAACCGCCATTTTGAAGATTTCTCTATTCCCTACAAGATGGTACCTTTGAATTATTTATCGGATTCTAAGATTTTTTCAGGGAAACAAAAATGCAAAAAATCACGTTTTTCGACCTTTAATTGTTAATAATTCGACAATAGCACAAAACTTATGGTCGATAACATATAGGTCTTACTCCCATAAACCCATTTTACATGAATAACTGCTTGGTTACCTGGATGAGTGAGTGTCACGAAAAAATCTTATTTCCCTGGTCTCAATAGATTTATCCTGTTCCAAGCACATTTTTGAAATTTTTATGGACATGTAGGTACATAATTTTATTCTATAGTATATCTAAATTAAGGGGGAAATGGGATTTTTCGTTGAAAAATTCATACGATGACGTCATTACTCTCAAACTATTAAGGTCACATTACTTTTATTGCAATAAAGGTATGATTTTAAAAACTAAAAGTTGACCTGCTTTCGATTTTCTCATAAACATTCAATAACGCTGCAATAAATCATATTCCATATTTTATGCGCACACTGGAATTAAATGGATGGTAATATTAATACATGAAAGGAAAACATATGAAATTTTACTGTATCATAACAAATTTAAATAATAGATGAAAGTTCACAGTTTGCCTACTTTGTTTGGTTCTTACTTTTTCTTTGGATATTTTAACGGTCCTCTACTTTTCTTTAGAACTGAAGTAGCACAGTCAGCTGTACTTCGGACAAGATGATTATTATGAAAACTATTTTATTGAAAAAACTACTTTTAACTTTGACCTGGATTCTAACAGAGATCTTCCGATATCCCGCCGGATATTTTAACCAATTACACTACCTAAGTCATACCATTTTCTTTCCAATGTTCATATACATACAATGACACAGCCACAGCCGCATGGACGGATTATCAGTGCTACACTCTGTGTGAATCTGGTCATGTTTTTATCCTCTAATCCTAAGAAGACTGTTATTTACCTAGCTCTACCTCCTTGACAGCCTTATTGAACACTTTTAAGATTTCCATGACGTCGACTGGTGGCACTATCCTGCCTCTCGTCGTGTGCTTCCCTTCTTCCCCCATCATAAAAGAAAACAGTTCGGTAAAGCTAAACAGACTGCTCTGCGTCATGGGGTTTAGCCTTTCCAGCATCGACTGCTGCATGTCTAAAGCGTAATTCCACAGTTCTATGCAACGGTTGAACTTTCCGGCGTCCGCATACACTGCACCCCTATACCTATGACACAAAACGAAATTTTCGATCAACCCATTGCTTTTTAATTAGAAATATAAATCAGCACTGCACCTCAGACTACCATTCTGTTACACAAAGAACTTCTCTCTTATCAAAATCTTCTCACCAGTACTATTAAAAAAGTCTTCCTACCTTATCTATGACACCTTACCTAATGTAGTAACTTGTATCTGGATGTGCAGGTCCCAAAATCCTTTCCCTCATTACTAAGGCTTGCATTCGCATTTCATCCGGATCTGCCATCAGATCATCCAGTTGATCTGGATCTGTTATTTCGATTACATAATCGTAAGCTGCTACTTTTTGGGTTCGTTGTTTTGGAATTGGGCTTCCATCACCATAATATCTACAAATAGAAATTATGTTTTAAGGTCTGGTGCCATATCAATGAAACAAGCATGTAACGACTCCATTAGGAAACTCGCATGATGCCCATTTTGAAATAATAGTACATGTCGCCGAACATGATGTGCTTGTTTCTATTGCTAATATAAGATGTTGGCGTTAACATGTGCAGAAAGGATTTAATGAAAGTAGACCAATCAAAACAAGGTAAGAATACTTCAAGTAATGGTTGGTAACACACATATTTCAAATATCGACTAGGAAAACCACCAAAATTTGGCATTCGATTTTTTTAAAAAAATTAATACTCTTAGTTAGAAATCAGATAGAGAGATGAGCTAAAGAACATACTATATAAATAGTGATGTAGAACCTAGGCTCTAGGCAAATATTGTAACTTATTTGTATTAAACTTTCCAAGGTGGATGTGAATTATTGAATTGAGGAACAAAAAACAACCTACTTTACAAAGTTAGAAGTAAGTAAGAAGAAGTCGAATTCTATAGATTGTTCTTGAAGTTTTATTATCAGTTTTATGTAATATAAACTTTCTTTATCCGCTTTGTGGAAAAAAGAGCTTGATTAAGTTTTTTGGATATTTTCTAGTAATCAATTATTGAAGGGTCACTTTAACATTAGTGCCAATATTACACTAGTTAAATTTAATGTTAATTACAATACACTAAATGATAATTATTCCAATATTATAATTAATACATATATCATTTTTTTTTAAATTATAAAGAATTGTTTCAATCCTACACTTTTTTAATGACTTTATGGTGAGTGTACAGATTTAATGAACATACCTTTCAACGAAAAAATTACTAATCACCTTCAGAGTTTACCAACAACTTCACAAGAAGAATACAGCAGATCCATATTGTGACGATTTAAATACAATTATATACAGTTGAAGTATGTTAAGATTTTTCAGAGGTATTTCGGCTTTCTATATTTACCCCACTATACTTTGAGGGTCCCGAAAAAAAGTGAACCTAAATTTAATGAATTTATTTCGAACATCATTTGGGAGAAAGTGAATCTGTTTGTTCTGAACGTGAACGGAGAGTTCCTTCTCAGTGGGTTCCTTACATTTGAATCTGACACCAAAGTTAGAGAAACTTCCAGAACCACAAAAAAATTTCTATCGAAATCAATGTTGCCCTAATATTTCGCATAGAGTCTGAATCATCCAGGATGAATAATTACTCTCAGCTAATATATTTTTATATATTGTCTGCATTTGTTATTATTTATAATGGATAGGCAGTAACCTATATTGTTAACATCATAAAAATAAAATTTTGCTAATCATAAAAACATTATGGTCAATTTGAAATTGAATCCATAATACCAATCAATTTAACTCGAAAATCAAGAATCTAAATGACGCTTTACATAGCTTTTTAAAAGTTTCATGTGGAGTTATATCTAATTGGGCTCGGATTAAATTGGGGGATTTTTAATAATAGTCATTAATTCATTCATACAAATTATACTTAGCCTAAAATGGCGCATTGACAGATTCTCTGCAAAACCTAATATATTCGATAGTCTTCAAAAAAACTGATTAGAGTACTGCTTAATATCAAATTTAAATAAGGTCAAAAAACAATTGTGAAATCAACTACTTTCCGTTCACTTATAATAATTGGTTGTGAACCAGTCCAGAACAGGGCATACATAGCAAAAAGTCAAAAAGTAGTTTTATAGTTATTCATAATTTACTCCTGGAACAAACTTATATATGAAATTTTATTACCTGTCGTGCATTGCACGTTTCCATAATTCTAAAGCACCTATCATATCACGTTTCTTGTCGACGCACGTCGCCCCTAACAATTCCAGAGCATCGATTCGTTCTCGTCTAGAGACCAAGTGAGGGATCCTTATTAAATATTCTACAATGTGGTTGTGTCCTGTCACTGCTGCCGCTAGCAATGGTGTCATCCCTTAAAGTTCACAAACAAACGGAATTAAGAACATACAGAAGTTATGAAAGGAAAAATTGTAAAAGTGACAGTTTTGCTCCCAGAACCTCTAACAGTTTACATGAAAGTTTTACAAGTTCAAATAAGAGTTTCATTAGTATTTGTTTACAACTTTAATAAAAAAACCTCAACCAACAATAATAAGGAATCACACTGCAAATATATAGTCAAGGCAATGAAACACTCAACCTCGGAATTTTTGCGGCTAAGTCGGATCGGAATGCGGTTTTTTGCATTCACTTCCAAAAAATTTTTAGAAAAAATGCGCCTACTTGTTGTTTTATACAAACCGGAAATTGCATTGCTGCAGCCAAAAATGCATTAAAGAAGTGCATTATTTGGGAGGGCATTTGGAGGTTTTATTAACTTTGTAAATAAGTCAGAACTGGCCCAAATCGGATTCCCGGGGGTTTTCGAGGTCGCTGAATACGATTATGAGGTTCAAATCGACCAACAGCCGACCTGGAGCTCAGGAACGCCGATGAACGTCATCTTCGTGGGACTCTACCAAAATTCACGACGGAAAGGAGAGAAACTCGGCATCCGGGGTTTTTTTTGGGTCGCTGAATTGAAATATGGCATCGGCAAACACCTCCCGGACACCTGGTACACCGGAACCTGGACGTGGACGTCATTTCCGAGAGTTTTCCGGATAAGATAGCCAAAACCAACCCGAAAATCATTGTGGGGGCGTTTTTTGGGCCGCTTAACCCAAATCTCACATCGAAAACGATCCCCCGGACCTAGTCCACCAGAATCTCGGCCTGAACGTCGTCTCCGAGGGTTTGCCAGACACGATCGCTAAAGACAAAGCGAATATCGTTGTGGGGGTTTTTTGAGGCGCTGAATCATAATTTCACCCCGAAAACGTACCTCCGGACACCTGGTACACCGGAATCTGGACGTGGACGTCATATCCGAGAGTTTTCCTGACAAGATAGCCAAAACCAACCCGAAAATAATTGTGGGGGCGTTTTTTCAGCCGCTTAATCCAAATTTTACCTCAAAAACGTACCTCGGGACACTTGATGCATCGGATCCTGGGCCAGAACGTCGTCCCCGAGGATTTTGGATTCAGTGTCCCAAAAAACCCACAACGATTTTCAGCTCGTCATTAGCGATCTTGTCTGGAAAATCCTCGGAGGCGACATTCAGGCCCAGCTTCCGGTGTACTAGGTGTCCGGGGGATCGTTTTCGAGGTGAAAATTGGATTAAGCGCCCCGAAAAATGCCCCCACAATGATTTTCGGGTTGGTTTTGGCTATCTTGTCAGGAAAACCTTCGGATATGACGTCCGCGTCCAGGTTCCGGTGTACCAGGTGTCCGGGGGGTGTTTGCTGATGCCATATTTCAATTCAGCGACCCAAAAAAGCCCCCGGATGCCCAGTTTCTCTTCTTTCCGGCGTGAATTTTGGTAGAGTCTCACGAAGATGACGTTCATCGGCGTTCCTGAGCTCCAGGTCGACTGTTGGTCGATTTGAACCTCATAATCGGGAACCCGATTTGGGCCAGTTCTGACTCTTATTTACAAAGTTAATAAATCTTCCAAATGCCCTCCCAAATGCACTTCTTTAATGCATTTTTGGCTACAGCAATGCAATTTCGGGTTTGTATAAAACAAAAAGTAGGCACATTTTTTCTAAAAAATTGTTGAAAGTGAATGCAAAAAACCGCATTCCGATCCGACTTAGTCGCAAAAATTCCGAACTTTTGGCCTTTATAGTTTTCATTGCCTCGACTAATAATGATAATTACCGTAGGAATCAACGTCCATAGTCGCCCCATGTTCGATGAGCAATTTGAGTATTTCCAGGCTGCCTGATTCTGCACAATCGTGCAGTGCCGTATTGCCTTTGACACTCTTCCTGTTTACGCTCGCCTTCAGACTAAGTAGGTACTTCGCGATCCGGATGTGACCTTTGTAGCAGGCAATCATCAGGCATGTGTGACCATGTCGATTGGCCACCTACAATATAAAATAATTAGCAAATTGAGGAGAGAGTGGTGTGAGCCAAAGAATTTAGGAAAAATGGGCCGTTACATTTTGGGCAGATCCTGAGAATTTTGGAATAAACGGATCAATCTAATTTGCTCCTAAAGTCATAGGACATTGCCATAATTTGACTGCAATTCGAATTGATCGACCACCAAGTGTGTAATTGAAAATTTGTCGTTTGACGAGGGAACTACCATTACAAAACACAAACTGGATTAAAAAACAACTGTGGCGAAAGCAGAAAATTTTAAACTTACTGTAGTAGTAAAACAGACTGACCAGTGTGAATGAAAGCATAGCATATCAGAATATAAGAGAAAGATGCTAAATAATTAACAGGAGTAGATAAATTTTCGATTTTTGAGTATATTATAGATTTTTTTCTCATTCACGATTGGAATAATTTTCGATCGAAAAGTTATACTTTTATTACAATAATAATTAAAAAATAATATTAAGATTAAATAATAACCCACTTGAGTCGACAACACAGTATGGTACATACAACCATTGATACCGTTTTTCCAAGATATTGAATCTTAGACTTTCGTTTTTTATTTTAGCTACCATAAACCAATTCTATCCTTTGTAGAATGTAATTCTATAGAATAGATAATATTTTTATATTTGACCAATAAGTTTTTAACACACTAAAATTTATCCGATCCACTTGTAGTATAGTGCTTTAAAAAAGGTATGCTTCCCCTCTCGGTCATTCCCGGAGTGACTCATTTCGTTGTTTAATTAAAGTCGTATTATGTATTATGTATTACCATCATAGAATATTGATTAAATACATACACTAGCTCGTAGAATGTAGGAAATCCGACAAAACCTAGTCGACAAGCGGACAGAATACTGAGAATGTCTTGTCTCGAAACTGAACAGAAGATCGAGAGCAATTATCGACTTTTCGAATCAAAACAAGACTGCATTGAATCTTGTATTCATCAATTTAAAATATAAACTCGAACTTTCTTCGTAATCATGACATGAACCAAATTAGTTCCTTAACATCACTAAACATCTGCTAGGTGTTGTAGGTTCTTACTCAAAAACACCAAGTTTCTTTGGTATTCAATATCGATGTATGACGTTTATATAGGTACGTAAAACTGATGTTAAGGATTCATTTATGGTTTTCTGTCTTGTTGCACATTTTAATAGTTATTAGTTTACATGTTTACATAGCTTCCCCACACTTGGTATTTAGTTTGTGTGAATACTTATTGGTTTTAGTAATCGATAATAAGTAAATCAAATATTTATCTCTCCTACATTGGCTTTGCATTACTTCGTTGCTAAAATATTCTTTGGTTATTGTGAAATGAACCTCTGTACCTGCAATAAATGAGATATAATAAATAAAACTTGAATATATTATTCTCTCAAAATCTAAGTAAAGAAAGACTATTCATTCCTATCAAAGGCGAGTAGAAATACGAGTTAGAAATAAGATAGCGCATGAATTAAATCGATGGAAACCAAATCAATGACAGAAAAGGTGATTTTTTAACAAGTTATTGTAGAACAGATTGGGTGTGAATGAAAGCATGACATTTAAGCACTCCAAACACACCTAATACAAAAGAAACACTGGGCATACATTCAATATCTTCTATTACGCCTTTAGTTATTTACCTCGATGTCTGCACCGTGCTGGACGAGATACCGGACGATTTCCAGGTGCCCATCGAAGCAGGCTGCCCGAAGAGGTGTCGAGTTCGTCCTCGTCGTGGTGTTCACCTTGGCGCCGTGACTGATGAGAAGCTTCACTATCTCTAGGTGACCGGCGGCAGCTGCGCACCATAGCGGAGGTGCTCCTTCGATCGTCTCTCCATCAAACATCACTGGAAAATAGCAAATTTGCAAATTAGGATTAATCGAGAAGGAAAATTATCAATTGGTGTATCTCTTTGCAAATCCAATGGGATTTAAAGGTTTGAAATTTACCAGAACCGGGCTGCTCGAGGTCCGCATGGCATTTCTCTATAAGGTATTCGGCTACGTCATAGTGTCCATTTCGGCATGCGATAACTAATGGGGTGGCTCCAGAAGTCTTTGCTGCTACCAGCATGGACAACTCGTCTTTGCCTTTGTTGCAGTGCAAGTATATCTGGAACGAAAACGAGAATTACGTCTAGTTATTGAAAATTTCAAAGAAGTGGCTTTACAGTTAAATTGGAATTGCTCGTTTAGTTGTCGATTATCTAAAAACACTTACGCCATACTGGAGGAAATCGGAGACGGCCAAATCAGGCACCTTCAGTTTCTATTCAATTAAACTTTTCGAAAGGTAAACTAAAAATATAATCTTGACGTAAAATATTATCCAGACGTAACTATGGCTCAATGCCAAAACGCGATGCTTTTAAAGTTGATGCTTCCAATAAAGGAAAAAATAACCCAAAAGGTTTTTCGCCAGATTGTCAGTTAAAATCGTGTACTTCTTGAAACAACAGCAAGTGTCGTCGTGACTCGTTATAAAAATAACAATTATTTAAATAAATAAAAATAACTCGACGCTTAATTAAAACGAAAAGCTTCTAAAGCCGACGCGGAATCATCGGATTTGGAAATGAATCAAAGTGATTTAAATGATAATAAGTTATAATCTGAAAGAATTTTCACCAGATTGTTATACATAATTAGAATAACATCCTATTCTTGACATTTATAAAAATAATTGTGTTTTCTAATACTATATTAACTAAGAATAACTAACTACACACTTGTTAGTTTACTAAACTCGTATAGGATTAATCTGAGATCAGTAAATTAATCATGACAGTAATCATCATTAAATGGCATGTTTTCAGAAAGGAAAGGAAACTAAATTTTTAGGGAAAAAGGCACAAAATAGACAATGAATGCCATATAAAAGTTAAAATAAACGTATCTTAATTAACCGAAAACCTTATATGGATTTATTAACGTTCACCTTCCACGTAAAAATTAATATAATTTACATTGAGACTCTGTACAATAAGAACATTTCAACACCACATGAAGACACTTAGCATATTTTACAACTGTATTTATTTGTATATGACAGTGAGCGGATTAATAGAACAAACAGTGATTTACATTATTTTTTTTACAAAACTATCGTAATAGATAAATATATTATATTTATAAAAATGGCCCCTTTAAACAATTACCCAACTTATGGAGATATTTGGCAAATCATACTATTTTTGCCTTTATTTTAAAAATTGCAAAAATGCTAAGGCTAAAAAAAGGTCTGTCTAAAAGTTAAGCTTTCAATGACCCCAATCTCTGTAGATGACTATCTGACATTGCGGAAAATTAAAGACTTCTCCTTTCACTCCAAATTCCCACAATACGGTTCTAAACAAACGGGTACATTGTTTTTCCCAAAGTACCTACCTAATTAAGTTCTTTCACTTCTAGAACACCCTTGACCCTCTTTTATAAAACGTTTTCTGGAAACTTCTGTTGATTATGTGTGTTGGAATTAACTGCTACGCCACGGTTTTACGAAGTTTTTTTTTCATACCATATGACATTCTCGTAAGCATATGAAAATAAATAGCTCGAGGGAATCCACCGAGAGAAAAACTGGAGTGGTTTAAAATCGAGATGGACAGTTAAGCGAAATTTTTACCGAATGATTAGTATCGTTTGTTCAGCATTAGTTAATCAACAACGTGAAGAGTAAGAACTCAAAATTTGGAAAACGTATTTTTATAATCAACGGATTACGTATTAAATGTTAGCTCAACAGCCATCATAAGGTCGGTAAGCAAGAAACATCCGAAGAAAACGAATGGATTAATTATAAGCTACTTCAGTAGGTCATTGTGGCATGGTCAGTTAAATCTGTTTCATTCTGCTGCACATCCACTAATTTTTATGTATGGCGAGCTGTTGATAACTTTGAATTACATATATCGCAAAGCTGCAAAACCGCAAACATACTGGCGTTGAGATCTTATTTTCCGTTAATGTTGACATATACAAATTATACTTACCACAAAACACACAAGAGTAAACCAGTTTTAATTAGCTTGGATTTCCTGGTTTAAAAAAATCAACAAAACATCCACGTATACATGCTGGATGGAAAATTTAGATACTTTAATTGACAAAATATGTAAATGTTCTTTTGCAAGGCACGATGTTTTAAAAGACCAAAAATATAATTTTCAAATGTACCTACTCACATTTTGCAATCTTTTCGATTTTCTCTTTCTCATCTTTCTGATTTTTCTGTAAATGAAGCATAACGTGGAAAACATCTAGGCAAAGCTAACGGTTATCTCTGGTATAATTAACCGAAAATGTCGAAGGTTAGACCGACGCGTTTCGAAATATAATAATGTTTACGCTAGTAAACTAAATATCGAACTAACAACAAATTAACCGCCCAGGTATGGAATCGGGGGGGGGGGGATATACTGGTAGGAGAAATGACATGATGATATAGGTGGAAGCGAGAGGAGAGGGGGACAGAGAATGATGAAAAATAAAGAAAAAGAATGAAAATGGAAAATGGATTTTTTTTTAATAAGTTACGGATTTGATTGAAGGGTTTGTCTTTCGTTGAGTTGAGTTGAGTACAGAGGGCAACTGTAGAAATTATATACAAAATATATTTAATCTCTACGTGTTGTCACTTGGCATATAAAAAACAAATAATTACAGTATAGTGTGGGGGAGATAGTTCGGAAATCTTATGGGCATCGTAGCGAAATTGATCGAAGAAAAGCAACTGACCGCACATGAATCTCGCAGGTGTAATCATGGACCGACACCACACGGCGCTTTAACATCAGCATTGACTGTAACTCATCAATTCACTTTTTGGAATTAGTTCACTTGTTAAACTGACGTCCAACGAAAATATCGTAAGAAAAGAAATGAGTTTTGATATGTCAATCCAATATACGTTTGTGTTGGAAACATGTCGAGAAGAGTAAAGAGTAATAAAGGTATATGTTAGAAGCAAAAAAAAAGTGTATTAAAACTTGACAGTTTTCTTGGAAAACACACGGTATGTCGATTACAGTCATCGTTGATGTACTTTTAAACGGATCTAATTTCTGTGTGTGTCTAGTCTGATTACAAACTATCTTCAATAATCGATTTATTTCTTGAATTATTCATTAGCTTGTTAACTCATTAAAACATTTACGTTTTTAAAGCCAAACCTATAAAAAATAGTTAAATCTAATTATGATAATCTTCTGGGAATGTTAAATTACTAGTGAATAAAATAAAAAACAAAAAAGTTATTAGCTCTTCTTTAAAATTTATTTAAATAAATGAGATAGTAGTCGGGTGGACACATCGTCAACTTGTTCGAATTTACTGTTACTCACGTGCCAAAGATTTCACCATCGGGTTTGAACTAATTTTAATGTGCTATTCCTCACGACTTTTCGTTTTCAAGAATGACAATCGTTGCGAGTACTTGTATGTACAAGGCAAGCTCATATAAAGCGGAGAAGAATCATATCAAACGAAAAGTTCTGGGAACATATAAAATGTGTGCGCATTAAGGAAATCTCCAAAGAAATTTCATCATTGTTTACTTAGCTAGGTGACTTATTAATATGAAGGGTGCGGTCGCAAAAAAATAAATCGCAAGGAGTGGACATGTCTATAAACGTATATTTTTAAAGTCCACCGGTTTCATTTTCTATGGCTTCAGGTTTGTTGACAAAAGTTTTATCTCAATGGTACGGTTCACTTAAGGTTAAAAGTTCCATCCATTCTTGAATTGAAAGAAATTGAAGAAAAACATTACGAGGTTACTATTCGTATTGTGTTGACTCCGTGCCATGAGCGGTCGTGTCTCATGCGGTCACGGTGAAAAATCGTGCCCGATGCGGTCACTCCAAAAATATTTCTAACTGATGTACGGGTGCCCTACCAGGTGCGGTCATTTCCAAATGCGATCAATCGAGACTGCTTTAACCAGCGTTTAATTACCGCATTTATCGGTAGACACCATCGGACGATATGGAATATTGATTACTAGAGTTAATAGGGTTTGGGAAGCTTTCTGATACGTGAATGGTATGTGATATGCTCGAAAGTACGTTGGAAACGCGAGAGGGCAAGGATCAAACACGTACGTAGAAATATTTTTGAGGGATCACATCTAGGAGGTTTTTTTGATTGTGACCGCATAAGATACTACCACTCATGACGAACCGTACCGCGAGTGTCCCGATAAATTGGCCTGTCCTGGGATTTTGAAACTACTGACCGCATCTGGCAAGACACGGTTGTGGCCGTTATTTAATGCGAAATATGATACGATACAGCCGAGTGTAAAACCCGCAGGAATCAACACGGCCGTTTTTCTTAAAAAAGATTATATTCCCAAACAAAATCCAAAACAGTGCCGTAAGTATTATCCGTTTGCCTAGTTCGTGCGTACTGCTCCTTTTTCGCCTCTTTCTCTCGACTCACTCCTCCAAGCGGGGAAAACTCCTGTGAATCCCCCAGTACCCACGGCGCGGCAGGCCCGTACGAGGAGCGGTCGTTAACAGTTCGGCCATGCTACATTGTCCACGTCCCCGTGGACTTCTTTAGCCTAATAGGAACGAAAAATCATGAGTACAAAGCCCTTCAAGAATTCAGGTAATTGGCTTATAGAAATAAAAGTAATGAAATGAGCAAAAGTTTTTCGTCGAATATTCATAGACTGCATTCTCATCCTCTGCTTCGAACCTAACCTAGATCAGAATACCATGTTGATGCATCAACAAAAGGACAAATAAACTTTTTTTAAAAATTAATAAATTACCTGTGTGTGACCCCTGTGTTTTGTTGTCATGCGTATTTTCGTTATACGCCCTGTGACAAACACACAGCAGGCTTATTAACTTAACCTACGGTCTTACTATCCTGAAAATAAACTGACCCCTGTGTTTTGTTGTCATGCGTATTTTCGTTATACGCCATGTGACAAACACACAGCAGGTTTATTAACTTAACCTACGGTCTTACTATCCTGAAAATAAACTGACCCCTGTGTTTTGTTGTCATGCGTATTTTCGTTATACGCCATGTGACAAACACACAGCAGGTTTATTAACTTAACCTACGGTCTTACTATCCTGAAAATAAACTGACCCCTGTGTTTTGTTGTCATGCGTATTTTCGTTATACGCCATGTGACAAACACACAGCAGGTTTATTAACTTAACCTACGTATGAGAGCTCTCTTATGCACTGGGTTCGTTGCAATGCATTACCGTATTGGATCCATCCTTTTGGATTCTTTTCGTTCGAATCCCACGGAATTCGTTTCTTTTGAATTCTCCTTTTGGATTCTTTTCGTTCGAATCCTACGGAATTCGTTCCTTTTGAATTCTCCTTTTGGATTCTTTTCGTTCGAATCCTACGGAATTCGTTCCTTTTGAATTCTCCTTTTGGATTCTTTTCGTTCGAATCCCACGGAATTCGTTCCCTTTGAATTCT
Source organism: Cryptocephalus moraei (assembly GCA_946251905.1). Lineage (NCBI taxonomy): Eukaryota > Metazoa > Arthropoda > Insecta > Coleoptera > Chrysomelidae > Cryptocephalus > Cryptocephalus moraei. The sequence goes on along the minus strand of OX276454.1, from coordinate 38,024,619 downwards.
CCTTTTGGATTCTTTTCGTTCGAATCCCACGGAATTCGTTCCTTTTGAACTCCGCCTCGTATTCCTCAGACTCGGGCCCCTGGATTCTTTCCGTTCGAACCCAAACAGAATTCTTTAATACTTTTCTTCTGAGTCCTCGTCAGAGTCAGAAGTCACATTCGTTACGTAAGGCTTAAGCCTGTCAAGAGATACAATGCCTTTGTACTTCTTTTGTGATCGTAAGGAACCTTTTAAATCTTCGACCACATAACGATCATGTTGGAGGACCTTAGTAACTACGTATGGCCCTGCATATTTTGGTAGCAGTTTCCTACTGTTACCAGTCTTGCTAGTCACAAAGGATCGAACCAACACATGGCTCCCTACTTTGTAACCTCTTCCTTTGCCCCTTTTGGCATCAAACCGTTTCTTTTGGGCAACTTGTTTCTCGACTATCAACTTTTTAGTCTCCAACCTGGTTTGTTCAAGGTTTTTGCTACAACTCGTGCCTACAGAAATTTCGTTAGATAAAACACAATCCGAAACACCTCTTGGTTCATAACCAAAAAGTAATCCATATGGGGTTTTCCCTGTGGTCGAATTCTTCGTTGAATTCAAACCCCACCGAACCCTTGCGACCATTTCGTCCCAAGTCTCCTCATTATCTGTACACGTCGAAAGAGCTTGTAAGATCGTTCTATTATACCTCTCGACTTGTCCGTTAGCCCGAGGTGTCGCCGTAGCATTCAGTACATGCTTAATATTCAGCCCTTTGCAAAATTCCGAGAACTGCTTACTAGTGTAACACGTTCCTCGATCAGTTACAATCCTCTTAGGTACTCCAAAATTTTCGAAAACGCTATCGAGAAACCCAATTAGCGGTCTAACCTGGGTGGATGGAACAGCTTTCATGAAAACAAATTTCGTAAAAGCTTCCACTATCACGATAAGGTCCTTTTTATTGTTTTCTTCGACTTCACGAACGGTCCTAAATGGTCTATATGTAGAGTGTCGAACGGCTCAGCGATCTTTTCGATCGGATGTAAATAACCAGGTCGTCTTCCACCAGGTTCCTTGTTATATAAACACTCTAAACAGCTGGAGATATATTTCTTTAAATATCTCCGCATACCCGAGAACCAATACAATCGTGCCACGGCCGATAAGGTTTTCTCTAGGGACATGTGGCCAGTACCGTCGTGAAAATGCAGAACTACTTGTCGTCGTGCCCCTTTTGGTACCACCCATTTCGCTCCTTTTTCCGTATTTCTGTACAATCGACCATTTATTAGCTTAAAATTTTTTTTTGAACCTCGGCTTCGTCATGATCTGAAGCTGGCCTTGACAACACATCGATCAAGTCCTTACATTTTTCGTCACTTAGTTGGGCGCTCAATACCCAATCTTCATGATTGATGTTTATCGTAAGTGCAGGGATATCACTGGTTTCGAGACGGCTTGGATTACGACTCAATGCGTCCACGTGTGCCATCTTTTGTCCCGGTCTATACTCCACATCAAACGTATATTCCTGGATAGATAACCACCACCTACCAATTCTCGGTATCAAGTCTCGCTTACTCAAAGTAGTTCTGACTGCATCACAGTCGGTAACGACTTTAAATTGTATTCCTATAAGGTATATGCGGAAATGTTTCAGAGAGTTTACAACTGCAAGCGTTTCCAACTCGTAGGAATGGTACTTCTGTTCCTCTTTCGTAGTCTGTCTTGAAAAATACAAGACGGGACGTATTGATCCGTCCAGTTGATGTTGTAACAGAATTCCTCCGATTCCCCATTTGGAAGCATCTGTATGTAATTCTGTCTTCAATTTCACGTCGTAAATTGCTAAAATTGGTCGGGACACGAGTTTCTCCTTAAGGGTTTCGAAAGCTGTACGTTGCTCCGATTCCCATACAAACTTTACATCCTTTTTCGTTAGATGTGTAAGAGGTCGTGCGATCGTCGCAAAATTTTTGATGTATTTCCGAAAATACCCTACTAGCCCAAGAAACTGACGCACCCGATGTACGTCTGTTGGCTCAGGATAGTTTCTTACCGCTTCGGTTTTCCTGTTACCAGGTTGTACTCCCTTTGGACTAATCTCGTGGCCCAAATACTCTACCCATCGTCACCTCTCGTGATGCATTCTCCAACGTAGTGTTCCATATTGGGCACTGCTCTCAAACTGCCTTGCACGTAGACTTCTCCGTCGAATACCTCGCGTGATGTTACTGCAACCAACATCGACGTCCTAGGTGGTATGATTACAGCTTCTTTTGCCCATAGTGGAATTTTCCTGGGTTGCAGCTGTAATATTGCAGTTAGATCATCTTCCGGCCTCAGTAGTCGCACTTTTTCGTTGGCGATAATCAAAACAACCTCCGGCAGATTTAAGTAGGGTTGACCAATCATTATGGGAATATCTTGCACTGCTTCAGGAACGACAAAAGCTTTTACGTTCGCCCTTGTACGATCCACTTCAAGAGTGGTGCAAGTTTCACCGATGGCTGCAATCTTCGCCGCACCATAGCCAGTTATCGTTGCTAAGCTAGGCGTGACCACTAATTGCAATTCCCGTGCTACATCTTCCCTCAGAAGGACAGCTCCACAACCAGTGTCAATATAAGCACGTGATGGCTTTCCATTAATGGTGCAAGGGAAATAGTACGCTGCATTAACTGAATCCTCACGATGAGTTTCTATGAGCCTATTCGGAATCGCTCGTCTAGTACAATCTTTTTCCACATGGCCCAACCGATTGCACTTCCCACACTGCAATTTCGGTTTGGAACATGTATTTGCAAAATGTCCCTTTTGTTTGCAGTTGTAGCATTTCTGTTCATATCTCTCTTCCTTCTTAAACCTCTTAGGGGGTAACTCTGAATGGCGTTCGGCACCCACAAACCCTCTTCTAGTTGAATAAGAACTAGAGGCTCGTACTGGGGTACTTTCTGTTTTCAGGGTCGATAAATACTCTGCGTACAGCGCCTCTGGGCTTTCATATCGGCCTGCTCTTGCGCCCATCTGACTCATTAAATCGCCAATTCCATCAATTAATAGCGACACTGCATTTTTCGGACCGACGTCACATGCCTGTATCAAATCCATCTTACCGAAATAGTACTCTTCCCAACTTTCGTTAGGTAACTTGCGTCGATTTAACATTTTTCGAAGAGCTGTGGCATAATCTTGATGATCAGGAAAGGATTTCAGTAGGAGGTCTTTCCATTCTAGCCAAGTATGCTCATAGGAGGACAAGTTGTCGTACCACTTCCGAGCCAATCCTCCTAAACGACTTTGCATATGAAAGATGGTGGTATAATCGTCCCATTTATTAATTTTTCTCATCTGTCCAATTTTCTCAAGCCATTTTGAGCAGCTCAAATTTGGGTTACCCGGTTTAAATTCTGGTATACAGTCTGGTCTGACTATAACCCTGCTCGTTCCAGCGTGTGACGACGCTCCATGTTCAATGAGACGTTCTACGAGTTTCTCTAAACGTCCAACGTTGTCTTTTTGTGAAAGTGGTGGAGTATAACTCCTGGGAGTCCCGTTTGGAGAACTAAGGGCACCATGTGGTTGTGTGCGCGTCCTAGAGCGTTGTGTCCTTCGCCCTTGATTACGTTTGTAATCATAACTCTCAACATGAGTTGAACTTGAACTTGTGCTCGCACTGGAATTTGATCTAGTACGACCCATCTCGCGAAAAAAAGGATTTTCCGACACCGACGTTTAATTTATACGTTAATTAAACAAAGGGTCAGATTTCATCGATGGCCTCCGACGTTCTCGTTTCACTCGTTCACGTCGAGAAACGCAAAGTCGGCAGTATTTTACTTTCAGAAACTTAATTTCTACGTTAATTAAATTCCCAATCGCAAAATAACGCCTTAATGACTTTGGTAAACTCACCAATTTGGTCACCAACAGGTCTTTGGAAACTGCGCCGCAAAGAGTTTTCCGCTGCACTACTGCAGTCACCAACACACATTTTTACACAATTTAATATCGTTAACGCGAAGTGTCTCTTCGGTAGGATGAGACCTATCCCACCGCTGCACTGTAAAACCCGCAGGAATCAACACGGCCGTTTTTCTTAAAAAAGATTATATTCCCAAACAAAATCCAAAACAGTGCCGTAAGTATTATCCGTTTGCCTAGTTCGTGCGTACTGCTCCTTTTTCGCCTCTTTCTCTCGACTCACTCCTCCAAGCGGGGAAAACTCCTGTGAATCCCCCAGTACCCACGGCGCGGCAGGCCCGTACGAGGAGCGGTCGTTAACACGAGGAAATCTTCAGAGGGAGGTGTGTGTAACGCCCTGTATATCAACAGTTGTTGTTTTCCTAAACGTGTTATGAATCGGGCTTTGTGTCTTCATTAATCAAACAATTAAGTAACTCTTCAACAGGAAATTGATTCCAAAAAGCGTCTAATGAGATCGTAACGTTTCCAAATTTATTAGTTTGGTTTTTCCTACTTATAGGAAATTAATTTTAAAAAGCGTCTAATGAGACCATGACCCTTCTAATTTCTTAGTTTGTTTTTTTTTCTACTTAAAGGAAATTAATGCCAAAAAGCGTTTAATGAGATCATAACCCTTCTAAATTTATTAGTTTGTTTCTACTTTTAAGTTGTTTTTCATCTAAAGACAACCACTTCATTCATAGAGAAATGATTAACTTATTTTTCTCTCCTAATTGAATAAAACGTTTATGTACAATGAAAGCCGATTCATAATAACTATAGATTAGATTTTCCCGAACGGGAATAAAACCCGTCGTTATCGCTCCCCGAGCAGCTTTTCGTTCTCGACTTTTAAACGAGACGTACGGATTTCTCTAATCAAGTAAACCGAATCTTTTGTAAAACAATTTAAACAGTTGAAATAAAGTTATTAAATCATCTAAAAGTGTTTCTCTGCCGGAATCCCAACATGTGTCTGTTATATTTGATGGACGCTATTGCGACTTTGTAACTATTTTGTCATTTGGAAGGACGTTTTGGTACCTTCGTAGGTAATTTATACAGTTTACGCTGCATTCTGCGTGTTTAGTGAAATGTGTACCAAACATCACGTACCTCAGAAACCAGGTATCTCTTCTACTACGCAAGACATATTTATTAAATCGATTTATTCACAGAATTCACAAATATGTGATTTATGTATGTGCGGATTCTGAATATGGGATTATGTGGGAATTATTATTTTTATATTGTGTTGCTAAATGTGCTACTTTAACGTTCTTGTACGTGTTTTAATCTGAAAGCATCTAATAGCGCGCCTAGTAATTTAAAACAGTCTGGCATCATAGTGTTCAATTAGTTGCATACGTGATATACTCAACCGCAAAATTAACAGGACATTCAATTTACATCCCTTAAAATGCGAAAACGATTTGTTATCGTCAGTCACCATGACGTATACAACCATCACCCTGTATACGTCGAGACGAGAGGCCTGCACCGAAAAAGGGCTGATGTCAGCTTCTTCGGGAACCAAGAGCGAGAGAGACCACGGAGCACGGAGCAGTGGGACGGCAATCGGAATCGGCATTCATTCCACATTCAGCAGAGAGATTCGGTTCGAGCGAGCGAGCGAGTTGACGTGTCATACAGGCGGCAATAAACTTTTTATTCAAATATAGGGTTTTTAATTTCAAATATTATTTTAAATCGCGAATCGTTAACATCAGAAGTGGGATCAGAATCCGCGAAGACCTTTTGGCAAATTGTGCGTAAAGTGAAGTTGTGACAAGAAAATGGGCAAGCCACATGGATCCTCCAGGAGTTCCCAGCAGAGGGAACGTCACTCAGAGCAGAGGTCGAAGGATGTCCGAAAGGTTCCGAGGCAGTCCAGGAAAGCAGAACGTTCCCGTGGCTCGAGGAGACGCTCTCCAAGTTTGGAATTGGGGAGCAGCCCCATAGCGTAGGTGGAGACTCTCGACGCTCTGATAGGAGTCACGAGCGATATCACCGAGTTGAGTAACACGCTGATCCAAGGTATAGAGAAGTTGGCTAAAGATTTAGGTGCCCGGAATAGCTTGGTAAGTGTTGCCTCTTTAAACCTTGACATCATCCAGGAGTTTGACACTGTCACAGAGTATCGATGAGTGGCTGGATAAAATTGATGGATCTGGGTAGTGAATGTTCTCTCTTAACAAAACAAGCGGCGGTTCAATTTCAGTTCAAATTACAGAAAATTAAAATTAACGTTATACTAAAAACCCTGTCTGGTCATATGACACCCAAATATTTTTATAATGCAGACGTTGCGGTCGACGGTATAAAGAGGGCCATTGACTTGTTTATCGTACCCCATTATTGGTGTGAAGTGTGAACGTATTAATAGGACAGAATTTTACGGAACAAGACGACATTCAGTATAATAAAACAGATGGTAGGTTGGTACCTTCAGAAACTGTAAACGTAAACTTCATTGATACTTCTGTTATTAATATAGGACTCGAGGATCCCGAAACCGTGAATTCCCTTTTAACCTTATTAAACTAATATCCTAATTGTGTTGCTAGAGAAATAGCTCAGTTAGGCATGACGGCATTTTGTGAGATGCATACCACAGTTACAAGTAAGAAACTCATAGCATTTAGGCCAAGACAATTTTCAGACCCTGAACGTAAACAGATCCGAGACATTGTTGATGATCTTTTAAAACACGGAATTGTGAGGGAATCACAGTCAGCGTATGCATGGAATGTTTACATGTTAAAACACAACACAAACACCGTTACCCAGCGAAGCTTTATTAGGATATAGGGTTTTTGCGCATGGCCAACTTGAAGGTGGTGAACCTAACAGCCGTATTCATAGTCGTTCGCCGAATGACCCGCTGGCGGCTCGTCAGCGAGCGCTTGATTTTCGGCGGACCGCCAGCCTGCGTTTCATAATCGCTTTTCGGCGATTCGCTACTCTCCAGTAACAGGTCTCGTGAGACCTACGTCATTAATACCGCGTTGCCATATATATCACACAAAATTTCGTATTGGAACATATGTTTAATGACAAAACGCCACAAAAACATAAGTGTTGCGAAATAACAAGTTAATACATTTAGGTATTGCAATAGTAGATTAAATTTTTGTTTCTAATTTTCAATGCAACACGTAAAATCTTTTAAAATCATATGTACGCGTAACTATGATAGGTTCTTTTTGTACGAACGGCAACATCCCAGAAAACACTCGCGCGTTTACTTGGCGTTGCCAAGTATTACTGTCTTATTCTTTTCCTCCCGCACCGAACCAGTAAATACCGAGAAAAAATGGCATCGTCGCTGCACCTGTGAAGTGTGCGCCGAAAACCATTGGTGGAGTGGCGCGGTTATTTCGCGAAAATATTAGTGTACTTGTGTACTAATATCAGTGAATAGTGAATACCAGGTACCACGTAACAAAATGAATGAATGTGAACCTGCTGTAGCAGCACTCTCAACAAAAAGGTAAACTCACATTACTTAACTCGGGGTGAGCGGCAAATGGTGAAGAACGTGTATGAAGGGATTCGCGCGCGTTTTCCCGCTTTAACGGTTCACGACGCGACAGAGATGTGTGCGGATTTTACAAAAGTATCGAAAGCCACAATTTTTAGGATTTTACGAGGACACCCTTCGCGTGGGGAAATAACGGCCGGAAATAGAAAAGTGGTAAAAACCGATCCGCGAAAAATCATTTTAGATGACTATCATGTGCTATTCGTCGAAAAATCCATTCTTTCTTCTTTCGAAACGAAATTCCGACGTTAGCGCGGTGGTAGAGAAAGAAGACATTGTTTTTTGGCGCAGAGGTTATTTGAGACAAATTCTAAAATTTCGCGGCGAGAAAAAGATCTACTATTTGGATGAGACATGGATAAACGCGGGGCATACGGTTTCCAAAGTGTGGCAAGATTTGTCCGTTACAGATCATCGAATAGCTTTTCTGGAAGGGCATTCGACCGGGTTAAGATCACCGTCGGGTAAGGGACGCAGGTTAATCATTACACATATCGGAAGTGACTCAGGTTTTGTGGAGGGTGGGTTAAACGTTTTCTAATCACGAAAAACCGGTGATTATCATGGAGATATGAATTCGGACGTGTTTGAAACGTGGTTCAAATCCATTCTCTCACGCTTGGAACCTGGTTCAGTTATTGTTATGGATAATGCGCCTTACCACAGCCGTCGTGCAGAACCACTTCCAACATCACAGTGGAGAAAAGCGGACCTATTCGATTGATTACAATCTAAGAATATAGCTTGCGACGACACCATGCTCAAACCAGAATTGCTTCGAATTTCTCGTCAATACAAACAAAATTATTTAAAATTAGTCGTGGATGAAATCGTTAGGGAAAAGGGGTTTACGGTTTTAAGATTACCACCATATCACTGCGAGTTAAATCCTATTGAACTAATTTGGGCCCAAATAAAAAGCGAAGTCGCACGTAAAAACGTATTATTTAAAATAGCTGATGTAACGATTCTCTTAGAAAATGTGGTGAGTGCTGTTACAGCTAAAATGTATTCAACACGTTGTCAAAGAAGAAGAAAAATTTTGGGGATTAGACCCACGAATAGACAGAGTAATAGAACCGATTGTTATTACTCTTGGTAATGATAGCGATTCTGATGAAACGTCAAGTTCGGGGTCTCCCGAAAAAACTTCTCCAAACCAGACTACCTGCACGAACAGCATGCTAAGAAACATTTTATCAGGTTGAGTCAATTTTTCACAGTTTATATTATTTCATTTTGTCATATGGGGACGCAGTGCATTTATTTCTTTATAGTTTATTTATTTTTTAAAGAATTCATTTATTTTATACCTAGAGAATTTATCTTTTACTTTATTTTGTTGAGAATTTATTTATTTGTTATTTTGTTAAGGACTTGTTTATTTATTTAAGTTATTTTGTTGAAAAGTTATTTTATTTGGGTTGTATGGCTGCAGGCGAATCATCCCTTTAAAAATGGCAACGCGCCATGGTAATACCTCATAGGTGGTGTGGAAATTTACCAGTTTACCATAATTTATTTTTTGCGATAAATGTTGCAACAATTTCTTATTTACAAGAAACTATTTTACCCGCCACTGGAATCAGTTTCCTCTTTCCCCTTGGTACCGCAAAGGTCCATCTGGTTTCGCTCAAGGTCATGTGACATAGGTCTCACGAGATGTGTTACGGAACTGTAGGTGGACGGTCTTTCGGCGTAAGCAGATAGTGACGGACCAAAAAACGTTGGGTAATTTCAAGCGTGTTGCCTAGCGCTTACTTCAAAAATAAGTCGTACATACTCGGAATTGTGCATTCGGATATATTCGGTTAATTTGAAATTATCGTTGTAAACAAAGCATGATACGAAGTGTACAGAAAGAAAACTTAAGGGTTAAATAAAGTGGGAACCTGGTATGTGTTACGAAAAATAGTTGAATATAAATTACGGTGGGAAAGAGAATATGGACTAGTGTAATATAATACCTAAATTGATAATCATAAATATATCAAAAATGTATAAACAAGTAAAATATTATGGAGTCCAGTTATTCTAAACAGATTTTCACGTATGAAGTACGGGGTGAAAGATATACGCGATTAGGGATGTGTGAAAGAAATGTAACATATTAATGTGGGTAGAGTGAAGTGGGGCCCTTACGAGGTACGTATGATAAACAACCGAGAATTCTCGCCACTAGCTCATGAGTTCTTCCTGTGTAAAGTTGTTAATTTCAAAATATCAAAAAAAAATTTAGTTATAGTTAGTGTATATTTATAGTTTTGAATTGTGTTCAGCTGTACCATGTCGCAGAATATCGCGTACACAGTAGAAGAAAAAGAAGTGTTGAAAATTTTAATTCAACAACATCCCATAATAGAGTTGAAGAGAACGGATGCCAACACAATTAAAAAAAAAACAGGAGGCTTGGGATAATGTAACCGCAGAATTCAACAACCACTCCGGGAATACCAAGGTATTTAATTTTGAACAATTTCCATTAACTACACGGTAATTCATTTTAATTTTGTAATTTATTTGTTATTAATTTTGTTAAAGCGCACGCCTCTACAACTTAAAAGATGTTGGGACAAACTGAAGCGCCTTCGAAAATCTGAATTGGCGGACGAAAGGCGACATCAAATGGCCACCGGAGGAGGTTCTCCTTATCCTGAACCTCCCCAGGAGGGAGTTGAGGTTGCTGTCCCTCATTTGACATATGAAGTGCCAAATGTTGTGGACAGCGATCAGCAATATTTGAGAACGGAAGCGGAAGTTCTACCGGCCGCTACTACGTCAAGGGAGGAAACGGAACCTGAGAACTCCAAAGATATCCCGCAGGAAGAGATAGAGGCGGAGGTGTCGTCCGTTCCACCTTTGAAGCGGCGGCGGTTTGCAACTAGGGAAACCGCCGTAGATGAAGTCCTCAATCTCCGAAAGGCCAATGTTCAAAAGGAGGCTGAACGGAATGAGGAACTTCATCTGTTCCGTAAGGAAATTGTCCGGGAGGAATTAAAAAAGGCCAAACTGCTAACCAGAGCTGCAAAACTGGCAGTGGAGGAGGCGGAACTGACAGTAGAACTTGTAAAAATTCAACTAAAAAAAGGAACAGATTGAAGTTGTGAACAGTTGTAACGTACCGACTCTGTACCTTTAAAATTGTAATCTAATATTATTATTATTTTATTGTTCTATATATCTACCTTTTTACCTAATATCGCTATTTTATTCATTATTGTTATTATTATATGTATTTATTCATTATTATTGTGCAAGTTACTCGAACTAATATGCATATTTTCTCTCTAACTAATTATATTTTTAAGAAAACATTTGAAAAGTAAAAGTTTATTGTAACAAAGTTAGAATTAGTCCAGTACGAGGGGATTTTTTGAATGCAAAAGGTGGGGTAGTAGCGAATTTTTAGCATGTTTCAATTTTTTTATTTAATTTATTTATTTAATAGTTTGACACCATTTACAAATGTTAATATGTTGTTAAGAAGAAATCCTTTCCATTTTCAATCAAATTAAAGAGTTAACACAATCAAAAAAGAAGTCAGATTTACAATAGAACTTTGTAGTACCATTCCAATTCAATATAATTTATTCTTCAATAGTTTTCATGTATTTTACAATACTTCCAGCAGTTTCATTCAGTTTATTAAACGGTGGCGAGTCGCTGGAGCACCTTATTACTCGCTCCAGCAGCACGCCGGCGAAACACACAATATCATCATTGTGCGCAAGTAATCTTTGGCGCGGCGCCGACTATGAAATGCGTTACAACGGGCCGCCAGTGAAGGGAACCTGGCGAGCCGCCGGAGAACGACTATGAATACGGCTGTAAGACTATTAATGTTACAGATATCCGAAAACGTATTGAGGAGAGTGTTGGTTAGTATCAGGCGGAGCAGAAGCGCCGGTTTGACCAGAAGCGTACTAGGGCACAGCCGTATGTCGTAGGGGACTTGGTCCTGTTTCGCATAACCAGCCAGCCAGCCACTGGTGGGAGCCAAAAGCTACTTCCAAAGTGGAGAGGACCGATCAGGGTCGTGAAGGTGTTGGGACGAGACCGTTACGAAGTAAAGGACATCCCAGGCATGGCTCGTTCTCAGGTGTCCTATGTTTGTGTGGCAGGAGTTGAGAACATGAAACCATGGATAAGGTTCTGATAAGAGTAAGGTATCACCACTGTTTTGGAAGTGTCGGATGTCTCAGTTCTCGGGGTGAGCCCATGAGTACAGGGGCTGGAGGTAAGTCAGGTATAGATAGATACCCCTGAGAAGAGGTCCGACCGATTGTCCGAACAGTTGGGTATAAGGGTAAAGCACTGTGTCGGAAGTGTTGGATGTCTCGGTTCTCGGTAATTCCCTGGAGTCCACCCTAGAGTCTACCCCTGGCGTCCACCCTGGAGTCTACCCCTGGCGTCCACCCTGGAGTTTACCCCTGACGTCCACCCTGGAGTCTACCCCTGGCGTCCACCCTAGAGTCTACCCCTGGCGTCCACCCTAGAGTCTACCCTGAAGGCCACCCTGGAGTCGACCCTGACGTCCACCCTAGAGTCTACCCCGAGATTCATCCTGGAGACTGATTTGCGAGTAGAGGGCGAGAAAAGAGAAGAGAATCCAACTGGTTGTCTGAGCAGTGTGGCTAGGAGGAGTGACAGTGGGAACGCGAGGGACGCCTCGGTTCCGCCAGTACTCTCTAGCGTGGGTTGTGCTAGCGCCCATAAATATTTTTGACATATTTGCACCCATAAATATTTTTGACAGATATTAGCGCCCATAATTATTTTTGACAGATATTTGCCCCCATAATTATTTTTGACAGATGTTTGCGCCCATAATTATTTTTGACAGATATTTGCGACCATAATTATTTTTGACAGATATTTACATATTTTTACATTTATTTTTCGTATGTTCCCCGTATACAATCTCTGCCCTTTATTTTTGACTGCCGTTTATTAAAGTTTACATTTTTATTCTTCGTATGTTCCCCCTATACAATCTCTGCCCTTTATTTTTGACTGCCGTTTATTTAAGTTTACATTTTTATTTTTCGTATGTTCCCCCTATACAAACGTGAGTTGACCTATCCTTTCGAGAAGTATCTGTGGCGCCGTTTCTGTAGCAATAGCTTGTGATCGGTTTGCCTGTGAATTCTCGGCGGGCCCGCTAGCATTGAGTTAGCTGCTGGTCAGGACCATGGGGACGGTAACCGTGCTATGGGGGACGTCCTTCCCGAAGGGGACCTTTTACCTTATCCTTCACCTTGTTATCGAAAGTTGCTGTCCTGGCATGTTGAGGAGTGAACTCATCGAGTTCATCATATATTTTATTACTGGTATTCCCGTGTCTCTAATTTTGACAGTACTACTGTCGTTTTTATTTTAGCCCACCACTATTATTAGCATATAATCCCCAAATCAATAACTAGTTATTTTAACTTTTCGTTCAGGTACAAAATGTCCGAATGCCGATAGTACCGCCAGTCGGTAACTTTCTTAAGTCCCGGTCTTGGTGTTCCTTAGCAGAGGCAAGTGCGAGGGCGCACTTGATGTTAGGAAAGGCCGAATGTTATCGTCAGTTCGGTTTGGAAAAGACCTTGGCAAAAATTTGGGAACATATTTCCTAGGATGCGTACCTTTGTGAAAAAGTATCTTGACGATTGTTTGAATTGTTTGTATTATAAGGCTCCATCAGGAAGAAAACCAGGTCAATTGTTTCCCATCGAAAAGGTAGCGGTGCCGTTTCATACCATCCACATTGATCACCTTGGCCCCTTCGTTCGATCAAAAAGAGGTAATTCATATTTATTGGTCATAATAGATGGCTTTTTAAAATTTATGTTGATTGAACCTGTACGAAGCACAAAGGCGAAGCAAGTAGTTCGAGCGGTGCTCGATTTGGTGAATATATTTGGAGTTCCGGTCCGAATTATATCGGATCGAGGTAGTGCCTTCACATCGCGCCAGTTTAAAGCATTTTGTACAGAATTTGGGATTAAGCACATCCTTAATGCCGTTGCGACTCCAAGGGCGAACGGTCAATGTGAAAGATTTAATCGTACGGTATTGGGCTCTTTAGCTGCCATGAATGGGGATGTGAGGATGACAAATGGGATACGCGTGTTAAAGCGATCCAGCGAGGGTTAAATAGTACTATTCATAAAGTACTTGGGGTAACGCCTTCGGAAGTACTTTTTGGGTGCAAACCACGTAGTATCTCTGAATCTATACTGTTGACAGAGTTGGCAGAGAGTTGGAAGGTGAAGACCGACTTTCCAGCGACAGGGGAGAGCAGGAAACTTCTGCTCTATCCCTAGGTCCCTATCGGGTTACGGCGAAGTTATCGAACGATAGGCATGCGGCCTTGAAAGTGTCTGAAAGATACCGCAAGTGCCCGGTTGTCGTCAGTATTGACAGAATGAAGCCCTGGGTGACATTGAAAGAACAGGTAAAATTCTGGTGAAGTTGGTATGTCAAGTATTCGAAACAAGAAAAAAATGTGAAAAACATAAAAGGTGTTCGCACATTCGGACTTGTAAAATACCTAAGCCAAATGAGTATTCGAAGATTCGAAGCATGTCAAAAATGTGAAAAACATGGGTAATGTTCGCACATTCGAACATGAAAAATACTCAAAAGTTAGTAGGTAAGTGTATTTGAAACATATTAAAAAAAACATAAAAAACATAATGGTTCGCATGTTCGGATATGTAGAATACTTCAGGCAACATATCGAAAACATGAAAAACATAATGGTTCGCATGTTCGGATATGAAGAATACTTCAGGCAATGTCCAAAATGTGAAAAACATGGGTAATGTTCACACATTCGGACATGAAAAATACTCAAAAGTTTGAAATGTATTTGCATCATGTCAAAAACATGAGAACATAATGGTTCGCATGTTCGGATATGTAGAATACCTACTTCAGGCAAATGTAAAAAAATGTGAAAAACATGGGCAATGTTCGCACATTCGACCTTGAAAAATGCTCAAAGTTCGTAAGTGTATTTGAAACATGTCAAAAGCATGCAAAACATAATGGTTGGCCTGTTCGGATGTGTCGAATACTCCAGTCAAATGTCAAAAATGTGAAAAACAAAGGGAATGTTCGCACATTTGGACGTGAGATTAGTCACAAACAGTAAAAGTATTCGATACGTGTCAAAAGCATGCAAAACATAATGGTTGGCATGTTCGGATGTGTAGATAGAATACTTCAGTCAGATGTCAAAAAATATGAAAAACAAAGTTAATGTTCGCACATTTAGACGTGAGATTAGTCACAAAGAGTAAAAGTATTCGATACGTGTCAAAAGCATGCAACACATAATGATTGGCATGTTCGGATATGTAAAATACTTAGGAATTATAAACATGGGAAATTTAAAACTTGTATCGAGTCAAAGCATGAGTTGAATGCTCGGACGTCTCCAGGGTGTCACTAAAATACAGATTTGTATTAATGAGCTTCTATCTTCATGTAGGATGAAGATCATGACCGAACCGAAGTGAGGACACTCCGGTCCGGAAGAGCAGGATGGCCGAATGTAGTAAGCAAAATTCCTGGCGGCGCTGGTAATCCTATACCCAAGTCGTCTTCTGGTATTCACAGAGGAGGCTTAGGAAAGTGGGGGTTCCACGCGAGAGGAGGGAAACCGGACTAGCGAGAGAACATCGAGCGAAACCGCGTGCATATTATGCTTACGGATCTTATATTGTTTTTGAGAGTTTTGTTCTTTCCAATAGTATTGATTATTTTTGGTTCATTAGTTTTAATTTGCCAGCCTCACGAATAGTTTATTCCCTTTTTTTGATGAATTTTGTTAATTATTATTAGAAATAAAACGCTGGTTTTAAAAATACATCCATGGTACTGCGATGAAGATTCGCTCGGTAATGTTATGTTACAGTGCTCTTGAAAAAACATCTTACATTTTAAAAAATACCGAGATCCCTACAGACCTCTCTTGTAACGTGAACACATATTCAATGTCAAACCCGTCGTTTATGCAACGTCGCTACTTTTCGGAAACTCTGCTCACAAGCTCACATACACATATGTAAATTATCAAAAGAAAGAATATTCAAGTTTATTGGTCTTTTCACTAGGGTTAGTTTTTGTACGGACTTTTTAGGTGGCTATCAGTCGGTAATGTTTTTCATAGCCATCAAAGTTGCTTTGATAGCTGTTTCTCGTGGGTTATGATTTTCGAAAATAAACCATTGTTGTAAAGACGTTTTATTGTGTAACGAATCCCGAAGAAGCCGCTCAAGTTGTTGCTCTACACAATGACGGATGCAGTATCCGATATTCGATAATTTGCTAGGCATTACTAGAAGCACGGTATCTGATATCGACTTCAAGTTTTGCGAGAAAGGACCTTCCTGCAACGGCTTTGAGTAGGAGATGTTCATGGTACCGTGATTTCATCCGATACAGTACTAAGACGGTTGAAGGAACACCATTTAACATCTCATTCACCTGCTACTGGCCCTAAGTTAAACGCAGAGCATCGCTGACAACGATTGGAATTTGCGAGAACTTATTTAGGCTAGGGTATGGACGAATGGGGCTGTGTTCTCTCTACGGATGAGTCGCGTTTCACGCGCTATTCACCTGATCGTCGCGGGTCGCCAAACAGTGTTTAGAAGGACGGGAGAACGATATGTCCAGTGCTGCATTTCGTCTCGGATACCTTTTGGTGATGGAGGTCAGATGGTATACGCGGGCATTTCTTTGGAAGCTTCTACGGCACATGTAACGTGGCACAGAGGTAGCATCAACGCTGAAAGGTACATTAGAGAGTATTTAGTGCTATTTATCCGATCTGCCCAAAAGTAATGTTAAAATCTAACAATTATGTGACCACTGGCGACACTTCGTTCGTATTTATTCGCTACCAACAATAAGCGCATAGTGAACCTTATGTAGCCTACGGCCACCATGGCTAGATTCGAATTGGCTCCCGTCGAAGGCAAAAGGCTCGAATTCGCTCCGGCCGTACCTCCACCCATTCTGCAACCACTACCAGGCCTATAGGATGTACGTGATGTCCCTGATCTTACCTCAACCTTACCTGAACGGGAGCGAATTCAAGCGCACCGGTAGAAAAGGGCTGTGGAGTTAAACCGTTGCGGAACTATATTATATACATATTATACACGTTCTATATTATATAAATAATATAGAACGTGTTGTTTCAGAAAAAAAAAACACAAAAAATATATCTCGGTCACAGAAATCTTGAACCCTTTGGTCCCGGGGCTGAATCGACATCAAATCGTCCGTGAAACATTCGTCAACATCAAAAGGATTCAAAAATGGAAGACCAAAAGATTTTTTAAAGAAATCTCCGACTTCAGAACTGTTATCTTTATATTCTTCACTCAAACCTAATTGTTGAATTTTTCTCCACCAACATTGCCCTAAATGGAAACGACATCCTTTTATGCTAACCTCTGGAAATACTGCTTTAATTGCTGAATGGGTAGCAATCTCAAAATCGACACAGATAATTTTTGGAGAGTGGACCAGATTTATTTTTTGATATTCTGACTGTAAAAGGCTGAAAGCATTGGAATATATCGTTAAAGACTTTCCTCGACGCAAAAAGAAGACCAAAGGAACGTAAATGTAATTTGACAGCCGGTGAATTACAAATCCCTGCGAAAAATAATTTGGACAACTATAAAATGTTCCATCCATGAAAATAGTGTGCAATGAACTTAAAAATTGAAGATTGACAAGTGTTGAAAAGATTAAAATATTCAATGATCTACCATTTGCCAGAAGAAAATTTTATACATGTTGACATCCTTCCTTGACGTAATTAGCCGAAAGGTCCGCTACCTGCGGCTAGTCGGGAGCGAATTCAAGGGGACGGGGTCGAGTTCCTTCCCATCCCTAAATCCGAGTCCAGGTAATATACCAATTCCTTCTCGCGAAGGATTAACAGGATTACCTTTTTCTACATATCCACTGACACTTTTTCTTGGAATAAAGGAATGGGCACGGTAAATGAAATATATTTTATTTTATTTCAACATGTATGGGTCATTTTTCGTTTGGTCGTTGTGGTGAGAAGTGATAATGTGTGTGTTGAAACATGGAGGTTATTATGGACGAAAAAGGTAAGATGTTGCTTCTTGATGGGTATAAATTTCATTTTCATAAAAAGTTAGGGCTTTGTTATAAAAAACTATAAAAGTCTGCGTCGGCCAGACGGTGGACGTGGAACTTCTTTGGTCATATGCACACACACACACACACACACACACACACACACGCGCGCGCGCGCGCGCTCACCGACAGACAGGATATATAAATGAAATATAAGATATTTTTTTTGCTGCCGCAACCTTGCACCGGTCCGCTCGAGTCTGCCGACAGTCTCGGCTCGGGTGATCTCCCACCTGCTGGCAGTTGTAACATCAAACGCTTTCGATTGCCCTGCTCCGGGGAAGTGCTACAGACGCCATAACCCGTAGCGAGACAATGAGCACCTACTACACTCGCTCGTAGCTCTGCCGGCAATCCAGCAATAATGCAGGAGACAGCATTTCGCTGGTAACGCCGACTCTCCCGCCAGCTTCGCCTGGTAGTAGGTGCTCATTGTCTCGCTGGCAAACTTTTCCCATCTCATCATCTCCATCATCATCCCGTGGAAATCTCGCTGCCTAAGGAACGACGTCACTAACATGGCTCGCCACTTTGCCCATGGTCGATCATAGTTGTCGAGATGCTGATGCCAGAGCTTCGCCGTCCCTGCTAACCGCGCCTGCAACAAAGTTCTCTTCTCTAAATCCAGTCGTAGATCGCCCCCAAGTTGATCAATCTTGGAGAGCCATCGCGGTGTCCACACTGCTCTCCGGGCTGCTGGGGTCGATAACTTCCACCATCTTCATCGCCAAAGACGGTTGAAGTCGAGCACTCGCCTGCTTCACTCCGGATTCCTTGCTGCGGCTCGATCCGACCGTTGCTGTCTGCCTCGACACGTTCAGAGCAACAATGGTCTGAATGGTCGCTTGTTGCCTCGCCGCTTCCACTATGTATTGCTGGAGTCCTCCCACGACCGCCTTCACGATGGTCTTCACAGATTCGCGCGTACGCCGCCTTGAGCCCGTTCGTCTTGTGTTCGAGAATTACCACCCATTCGCCGCGGAACCAGTCTCCGTGCGCCGTGGGCTTTTATCTCTCCCGGTGTCTCCATGTTCTCATCTGAGGTGAGGTGAGGCACGACGCGTCCTCACTATTCTCTGTCTATGTCACGTAATTAAACAATACAGCTCACCGTTTTGTCGCCGCTTGAAGTTATTGTTTCTCGCCGTTTGAGGTTAGGTTGGGTGTCAACTGTCCAAAAGTCTCGACTCTTTCATCGTTGCCACGTTGACCTTTTTGGTAGCACATGTAAACGATTTGGCGATCGGCTCGGTTCGCGGGCGCGATGGAAGAGGTACACTTTACGCGCATTCTGGCAACACGGCTTTGTCATCGGATTACTTATCACGCGTGACGCGGTTTTTCGACTAACACCCCATCCCAATGGTATACAACGTGCGCAAAGAAGTTTCACTTCAAAAACAATTAATGACTTAGAAAAACCCAATATGCCAATAACGGACTCTATTAAGGTAGTAAAAGATTTCGAAAATAATATCATGAAGGGACCCGGAAATATCGGAAATATTGTAAATAAAAAGTGGTCAGATATTTTGCAAAAAAATTCTGGTTT
This sequence comes from Cryptocephalus moraei, assembly GCA_946251905.1. Lineage (NCBI taxonomy): Eukaryota > Metazoa > Arthropoda > Insecta > Coleoptera > Chrysomelidae > Cryptocephalus > Cryptocephalus moraei. The sequence goes on along the minus strand of OX276454.1, from coordinate 38,005,399 downwards.
TAAAATATTACTAAAATGCTATGAAGTAGCTAGTGTAAATTGTAATATAGAATCAGATTTACCTACAGAACTTCTTACTGTTTTTAAATATGCTCCTATAACCTCTGTTGATGTTGAACGCAGTTTTTCTAAATACAAACATATTTGATCAGACCCACGACAAAATTTTAAAATAGCTAATTTAGAAAAATATATAATAGTAAATTACAATAAGAAATATATTTAATGAATGTATTGTATCTATTTGTGGTATTTTTGTTGGTATGATTGTAATACATTGTCTGTACATAAGGTTATATTGTAAGTGATTAAAATGTGTGACGAATTTGTAAAATACAAAATCATACTTGCAGAATTGTAGTTTTAATTATAAAGTGCCTACTTTTTGTTAAAGCGATGGTATTTTTCCGCTTCAATTTTTATTTGTGCATATTTCTTAAAATTTATGCATATTTTGGCATTTTGTCTTGCATATATATGGGCATATTTTGACAAAATTTTGTGCATATAAATCCGGTCTTTACTAATAACATTATATATCTTCCACTATTCTTTACCTGTCTGAAATTTGACCGCGGGAAGGAATTCAACCCCAACGTTAATGACTCTGGAAGGAACCTCTGAAACCTCACGGATTCAAGGCATTCAAGCGCACCGGCCACCATACAGTGACCGATCTGCAATTTTTTCGTAGCATGTAGACCACTTTGTGCTGTTGTCATGTCACTGTCGCCCGTCATGAATCGCTCTCGAAACAGCACAGTAGATGTACAATCGGAACAGGACGTGTCATGTAGAAATGAATGTATTCATATACAGAGCGCATACTTAGATATCAAATTAACCCGAATACTTCTCTGTTCTTCAATTTTTTCGGTCATTTCTGCGGTCATATTTATTTAAGACATGGCTTTGTTTCTTCCTTTAGCCAATTATGACCAAAATACATTAAATTTGATCAATTTTGTCCATTTGTATTAAAGACATGACTTTTGTTTAAACAGCTTAGCCTTAAGCAGGTCTGTTTTAGTTAACTCTGCCTAATTTTTAATCACATCGACAGTCATATTAATGTCAGTAGTACCTAATCATTTTGGGAGAAGCTAAGCTACAGTAAATATTCGCAGATAGTTTGCAGCACAATCAGTTTCAGTCAAATTTTTACAATTATTCGAATCATCAGCTTTGAAAATAGATCTGTAATGCGTTGCACTTCAAACAATAATTCATGTATCAAGAAATTGAGATACGTAATAAAGTAACAAAATGAACTAAGTAAGTTTCTTAAGGACGTTTCAGCAAACAATTTAAATATAGTTTTGGTAAAGTTTTTACAATTTTTTTAACCTTTCGTTGGCAATATCAGTTCTGTACGTACGCACGCACGCAAGCTTTTTCTTATTAGTTAACTTTTGTCGTCTATCGCTCCTCTTACTGTATTTTTTTATCGCTGTCGTCACAATCTGCTGTTGAGAAATCGCGTGTGATCGGAGCCTAAAAAGAACGATACAAGTTATCGAAAAATGAAAGAAAAGATGTTGAAACGAATGACATTAGTTAAATAATAACGAGAGTTGATGACCTCTTGATATTGACCTCGATACCATCGGCTCGATAGAAAGTGGAAGGTTTTTCTCTCGTTCGCTGATAATTATCAAAATAAAACGTTCTAGGCTGAGCAATTCGTACGGAAAGAACGGAAATATTTTCTTCGGACAAATGTCACATCCCGTAAAGTATAGGTACATTTATAATACAACGTGATCAAGAATGACTGTTTGAGTTGGCAATACTGAATTTCATTTTTAAATGGTACGACTGGGGTAACATCCGGTTGGTGACACTGACAGCGTCATTGACAGATGCCATTTGCTATTTCAAATTCGAATTTCTGGTATCCTTTTCAAATTTATTTATTTAAAATGGTTTTCACGTTACAACACGATATTTTCATTGGAATGGCGTACTTTAGAAGCGGGATTTATAACCCAATTACTGGTTGGCAGTACTCCCTCGAAGCGACATACCAGCAATTTCAAGAGTTGTTTCCTGAGACTTTGGTCACTTTTGCTGTCTTTCTGCAACATTGCATGCGAGTAGTTGAACGTTATTTAAACAAAAGGAGCGTAAGCAAACAAAAATCAACTGGTAGACCTTCTACTCTAAACGAGGAAGTTGTCGAGGATATCAGAACTCGAATGCAAACAAGTCCTCGCAAATCCTTAAGAAAGCTCTCCCTTCAAACAGGTTGGGTCCTTATGCCTCCTATTCAACCAATTTTCATTCTTATCCATAAGACTTCCACTTTTCCATGTTGTTCTAGTTCATGGTTTTACAGGCTTAACATATGGAAGTTGCTCCACTGTGCTTAAAAAGAAATTAAAGTACCACCCTTACAAAATTTCCATCGTCCAGTCATTAACCCCTCCTGATCACCCGCAGAGAGTTTTATTTTGCAATTGGTTCAATGACATATTAAATAATAATGATATCCTTGACAATACCTTCTATTCCGACGAAGCCTGGTTTCATCTCAACGGCTATGTGAATAACCAAATTACAGAATTTAATCAGGTGAAAATCCTTACGCTATCAGAGACACATTTACACCCGGTTAAAGTTTGTGTTTGGATGGCAGTGTCAAGTACGCGGGTGTATGGGCCAATATTTTTTAATTTTACCGTCAATTCGGAGAGATATATCCAACACCTTTTGAGGCCTTTTATAAACCAATTAACAGATGAAGAGCGTCAAATTGGATATTTCTAACAATACTCTGCAAGGGCACATACGGCTCGTGCTACTATGGGATATTTAAGAGAGAATTTTGGCGACAGAGTACGGTATTAGTCGGTGCATTTGGTGAAGCAGGTCACCAGATCTCACTCCATTAGATTTTTCGTTATTTGGACTCTTGAAGGACAATGTCTTTAGGAACGTATTGCATACTGAAAAGAGCTGCATTAGGCAATAGTTCAGGAAGTGGCAAACATTACCCTCAATATGCTGGTGAATATCTTCGAGAGCCTAAAAAGAAGAGTTAATTTATGTCTGGACCAAAATGGGGGGCATTTTGAGCATTACCTTTAGCCGGTTTAATTAAATCTTTGTTCAGTATTTCGAGTTTCATTTTTAAGCGTTAATTTTTATTCACATAACCTACAATCTTATCGCTGATTGTTCTTTTTCTTCTTTTATTTGCCCTTCGCTGCTAAGGCGATCCAGCCACTTACATAACGCTGATTGTTTTGTCAAATAAATGAAATAAACATATCTGGTTGTCAAGGCCTATCAACTTTAAAAAAGTTACCTCATTGAACAGCTTCTGGCGAGGGGGCCGCGCAGGGGAGGCGGAGTTCGTGACGTAGACTGGCGACACAGGTCTGAGTTCTATTACCTGTGTTTAATCTAACTCTGGTTTCATCTATGCTCTGTATTACTCTGACAATTCGGCGTTTGGCTGGCGTTTTCGTTTGTAAGTGACAACAGTTTTGAGTTTTTCAAAGTATTTTTTGCATCGCCGGTCACCGTGTGACGTAGATGACGTTGTGGTAGGTCAGGATCGCTTGAGGCAACCTATTTAAAGTTGATACGCCTTGTCTGGTTGTAGCATTGCAAACCCTTAGGCAAAAAAATCCTCCAGGTAGGATTGCCAACTCAAACAGTCATTCTTGATCACCCTGTACATACGTCAACCATACGAAATGATCATGGTGCCATACCTTTTCATTCTTCCGTATCTTACATTCCGTAATTACCTATAGTTTTCGAAATATAGCGATTGGAATTTAATTCATATAACGGAAACCCGAGACGAATGCGGTGAGTATAGGAGGTAGATACTACGGAGAATCGAGGCGACTTTCTCAGAAACGATCCTATAGAGAATATTCACGAACGTCCGGAAACTTCATGAACATAAACAATTAGAGATAACAAGCCAGCGGCTGAGAGCGAACCAGAGTTGAACGGAAGTGGTGCCGGCGCAGTAGATGTAGAGAAGGGGCAATTGATTGATGATAACTGTGGAACGAATCTTAACTTTTCGGATTTATAAAGCAATCCGACCGTTACTCATCCGCTACTACGCATGCACCACTTCCGTATCAATTTCGCAACTTTGGAGGGAACGAACAGTTGCATACGAACTTAAAAACCCCAACACAACATAAATAAAGTAAGTGATAAGTGTTCCGTGGTGTAATTAGTGGAAATAAATTGGTTAAGTGCATAATTAATGGAGTGAAATTATTTGGACTCACAAAAACCTTACAATATTTCGGAGGTTCATAACACACTTATTTAGAAATTTCGAACTCCTAGGTATGGTAATTTTTCTAAGTATCTAAACCAATTTTTATCTGGAAATATTCGCTTATACATAGACTACCCCCCAGAAACAGTCTCAAGTCGAAAATCAGGGGATGCAAAGATCATTCGGGGGTTCATATAAAACTTACTTCGAAATTTCGTACTCTTAGGTATGGGAAAAAAAATGAATTAGGTATCTAAACCAACTTTTGCATCGGAAGTTTTTCTTTGGAAATATCCCTTTATACATAAACTATTCCATTGAATTAGTTTCAAGGCAAAAATCAGGGCACGCAATAGTCAATCAATATAAACCAATATTTCCAGATAAAAATTTTCGATGTAAAAATTGGTTTAGATACTAGACAGATTACCATACGTATGAGTTCGAAATACCTAAGTAAGTGTCTTATGAACCCCCGATTGAGTATTACATCCCCAGATTTTCGACTTGAAACTGTTACAGGGGGATAGTTTACGTATAGAAGAATAATTCCAGATAAAAATTTTTTGGTGCAAAAATTGGTTTAGATACTTAAATATTTTTTTTCCTTATGTAACCTATGAACCCCCGATTGAGTATTGCATCCCCTGATTTTCAACTTGAAACTGTTACAGGGGGATACTTTGTGTAAAAATGAATATTTTCCGATAAAAATTTTCGATTTACCCCATGTATCAACCCCCATACGAAAGCTAGGGTGGTAAATCGTATCGGATACATTTATTTAGTAATAAACTGTCTCTCCTAGGACGTTTTTTGGACAAATTTTGAGACTAAAAAATAGCACCTATTTACCGTACTACAGGATTTGTGGATGTGGCTATCTGCACACCCGTTCAAGCCCGTTTATCTGAAACAGACGAGCAAAGGGAAGATAGACTATAAACTCTCATATTAAGAAATGCTCAAGCTCGTTTATCTGAAATAGACGAACAAAGGAATATCATCATCTATCATATTATCATCAACTCAAAAGGAAAGCAAGATTGGAAATCGCCCAAGTACGCATTGCTCGATCAAGACGAATAACGCACGCTGATTTAAATCATTTTCGGGGAGTGTGGAAAAAGGGATGAAACAGGGTCGCGCCCCCGAGCGGAGAATGCGAGTTCGGACCCACCGAGCTCAGGTAGTTAAGAATTCGGACCCGGTATAGGTGCGGATTCGGACCTACACAGGTGTCATGCTCGGGTACCATAAACAGGTAGCAAAGGACTCCGATCGGATAAATGTATATTAAAACCATATATAAATGTAGTAACACCTAGAGCAAACAAACATTTTATTAAAAAAATATGTTCAGAAAAATCGGCTTTTTGAGTGCTTTAAAACGATACCTCATTCGATAGAGTTCAGAGTTAATTTTATACTAAATAAATCAGGGTTAATATTTACTGTAAATCGCATCTAAAATGTACTATATTAATTAAGTTAGTAGATGAAATTTGCAAAATATATACCTTTCGAAATCGTCTTTACGAGCTCTTCAATTTAATACCACACTCGATATAGTAGTCCTTGGGGCCTGCCGCGAGCAGGTAGGCTGGGTCCGAACTCGTATTGAAACCCCGCTGTGTGAAAGGGTAGCGGGTCCGAACTCGCACGCGCCCAAGCCGAATCGGTATAAGCCTACATCAGTTATAAAAAATAATTGAAAATGTTTTTTCCTTTTTCTTAACATTCTACATCATAACCACAGCAATGCAATGCATGGTACTGAAATAAATAATGGGTTTTCTCGGTAAATCTGCATTCACTAGATTACCTACTTTTAATTGTTCATTTATTTCATATCAAACTGAGCCACAGCGAAGCGTGGCCGGGTCACAGCTAGTATTTAAAAAAGGTGATTTTTGGCGATATCTTTAAACTATTGGTAGAATCAAAATTATTTCAAAGACAATGAGACTAATAAATACACCATAAATAAAGATGGTAAAAATGTTACAATTAGCTGTTAAGGTTTTTTATTTTTTTTGCAATATCTCAAAATCTATTGCCCAAATAATATTTTAACGATATCCATATAACGATATTAGCGATCACGAGATTATCACAAGATGGGTACAAACACGATTATTGAAAACTCATGACTGTCTGGATACGACAGACGAAAGTGGTGATTTGCCAAATTAAAATTCTATCAGTGGCAATAGGTAGCACTAGTTTAACACGATGCAGCACAAGTTTGGCACGATCAAAAAAATATCGGTGAACTGGGCCAAGTTCACAGAAAGGTAAAATGCTCGGTCATTTTTACGTTCAGAACAGGAAAGCTTATCACTCAATGGGGGCAAAGGATTTAAAAACAATCGTTTTAGTGCAAAAAAAACACTATCCACTAGGACTAGAGGCTGGACTAATATTATTTTCATGGTTTTTTATTATCGAAATTTAGAATTTTCCGGAATCCTGCGTAAAACCACCTCTATCGTAATCACTTCCAATTAACCGACAACATCGATTATCCGGACAACAATAAAATTCCATAACATGTACTTTCCCAGAACGTTGATAACAATAACGGATGAAATATTCCCAATCCAAGGTTGAATTTTTACCATTTATCGGCGGTGAGAATCGAAATGAAAACAAATAATCGAGGCGTAATGCCGTGATGATGTCACTCAAAGGCATAGCAATGCTCTCATGGCGTTAAATGGCCATCTAAGGACAATGACACAAAGGAATATTGTGCAAGTCTTCTTTCGGAACGTTACAAATGATATAGGTGGGAGGAATAATCGTTAAGTGGTAGTAATAGAAGTCGGGTGCGCAATGTTTGTAAATGTATATGCCGGTTGGTACTGTATTTAGCAACTTTCTCCTTTTATTTTGGAAAAACATCTTCTTGGCACATTATTGCTGAAACAAAAAATGAAGCGTACAAGATGGATTGCGGTCTTTGCGCCATTTCCCTCAATTTACCAGGAAACTCTAAAAGACTAACAAAGGTAAAATATGACGAGAGCCTTTCCAAGCAACTAAAACAATTTTCGCCTCCCATCGTAATCGCAGAAAAGTGTGAACGTACGCAGGAAAAATAAATACTTTACCCTAATATTGATCCTCCCTTTCACTATGATTATATTTTCAGAATTTAATCCGATCAGATCAACTGACGTCCTCCTTTCTCAATAATAATAATAATTTCGGTACAGGCCATCTTGACACTTTACCTTTAAGATAATAAATGTTAATACGCCAACTCAACACTACAGAAAACAGGTAGTTGCAACTGGTGGCCTTAACTGACAGGCCAAGTCGACACTAAGACCTTGAACGCCTTAAACCGATTAACACAATTTTCTAGATACAATATACAATACACAATAGCTTTTCTACACATTCTACGGCAAATTCTGATGATGCCTATTAGGCTCAGTGAGTACAAGTTTGATCATTGCCCCATTACATCACATGTTTGATCCTTGCCCTCTTGCGTTTCCAACGTACTTTCGAGCGTATCACATGACGTTCACGTATCAGAAAGCTTCCCGAAACTTGTCTGACCCACCTGAAATCAAAATGTAGCCTTCAGATACAACTCGGTGTCGAGATGGTCAATTATACTTTATCTCGTCCTACCTAGTGAGAGACAATAAAGTGTCGAGATGGCTATGCCGTGGAGTCGAGTTGGCCTGTCGGCGTAGGGTGCTCAGTGTCGAGCTGGCGTATTAAGCTTTACAGCACCTTCCTACCTAGGCCTAGTTTTTATAATAAAGTGCCGAGATGGCGTCCCCTCAATAATTTACTATGAAAGCTGAACGATGAATCCGCTAATAAAACAAGAATCTGCTTCCTAGTCGTCGTTGGTGTTGGTGAGAATTCTCGTCTGACTTTTCCCGCTTGTCCATTTTCGAACCAGGAATCGATTGGCATTCAACCGTCTCAAAAACGTTCCATATAAGGCCAAATCGACGTATATCATTTAAATAATATTAAAACCAAACGGACGAAGCGAAGCGTCGAACCTTGAACGCCGTGCGAATCGGCCAACAGCATATGAGAGTAATACATAATAAAAAGTGCGGACAAAAACCCACTGATGTATAGTGCGCACCGTGCGTACTTGAAATGGCCATAACAATGATCTGCCGGAATCGGTGTAATAGTTGAATAAATATCTGTTAATTTATTAGCGAGCCGTATAGTACGCGTGTTTACGTTTAGCCAGTGTGTGCAAGGGTTGCACATTTCAATATCTCGTGGTGACTAAACGTTGTAGTTAGTTATGAGCTGCTACTTCTGCTTGTGATTAAACATTCGATTATGTTAATTCCCGATTACAACAGCCAAACCAACTAAATGCCATTTAGTATAAATAACAGACAACCAGCAGTACGTGAAGTGTTAGTACATATTGTAACGTTTTTACTGTTCACTAAAACCAAAACAATACAATTTATTTTTATAAACACAACACTTAGTACTTAATTTATATTCACACACATTTGTTTATTTATCTTCGCGCCCGGTCTGGCTCGTTGAGTTCTTCCAACAATTTTACTTCTGTTTAATGACATTCGCAACGGGGATGCTCTAAACAGCTTGATAAGTCAAAGTCATAAACACGGTATATCTCTTGAAAGACATAGAAGTGTCTTGAATATTCCGATGGTTTCTGGAAGGTTGCTCGGTTTTCGGGGAATCCTTGTCGCATCTAAACGCTTCGGCTCTTCCAGTATATTCTCAGCGGTTCTATAATTTTCCAAACAATAACTAATTCGTCGAACACGGGCAGCTCCAGACGTGTTTATTGTTTATTTTGCGGCAAACCGTTTCATAGCAATATATATATATACTTAAAACTCTTGAGATATCGGGGCTGCAGCCTGGGGGCGGAGAAAGAAAACTCTTTTTTCTAGTAAGACCTACAAGACCTTTCCAGAATGAATGTTACTATTCAATTTCTCTTGTACATTTGTTCCGTCGCGAATTTCACTACTAAATTCTTTCGACAAAAGATTCGTGACAGTTGGCTATAGCTGGCCGCCGCATCACGGACGGATTGTTGCCCTCGAAGGGAGGGTCTTTCCTTTCAGACGCAAAAGTGCTTTGCTGCCTACTGTTTGCGTTCTTTTTGAGTTGTATATTTTTTTCCAAGTGTCAAACATCGTTGTCATTCAAAACTTGGTTATACCGCCCTGAAGAAGCTAGTAAGCAAAAACACGTGTCGGTGGTTACCGTTTCTTAACGGAATTAGACGGGTAAGTCGATAATTTTCTTTTGTATACGCGAGTTGTATACAGTAAACTAAGGCCGTTTCTCGCATCCTAAGCGCCATTGTCTTTTATCTTGCCACTCGTTTTCCGTGAGTCCTCTCATTTCCATAGCGGTAAAATTTTTCCTCACTGAACAGGAGTTAAAGAAAAATAAAAAATGTACAGTGAAAACGGGGCTTTTAGAGATGCCGGGAAAAATATTTTGTACCTGCGGAGACGCCCAGTTTTTGAGAAAAGAGAAATAAAATGGAAAAAGCATCGAAATTGCCTATTTTTAAAGAAGAATTTCTGTGTTTTCGTGAGTAATCTTAACTGGCTTTAAGGCCTAAATGTAGTTCGATGCTTGAACTAAACGATGACATTAACTTTGCGTCGAAATAATATTGAAAAATATGCAAAAACACGATTAGAAACAGATACGTTTTCGCGCCTTCGCCATATTCAAATAATGTTGAGAGCCACGCCGACACCAGGTTTGGCACTGGCCAAACGGCCGCCATGACGCATGGTACTTGGAATAGAAGAAATCTAGAGATGTTAAAATGTATAGTTAACGCAAGAGGGGTACATTGTACATTTGTTCCGTCGCGAATTTCACTACTAATATATATATATATATATATATGTATATATATATATATATATATATATATATATATATAACTAATGATACATATACGTCATATACAAACAATTGTAACACGAGTTGCCACCAAAGAGCTAGCGCCGTGTGATAACTGGCCATTCGTCTCGTCCGTTTTTTCGACGTTAACACTTCTCACCGATCCAGCGCCAAGACCAAGATCGAGCCAAGACCGTGATAAGAAAGCTATGCATCCAAAAAAGCATATCAGTGTTTGGTCAGTCTATATATGATTTATCATGGAACTGTTTTAATAAAAAACTATTCTTATTAAAACTGCTCTCTTGTCAGCAGATTGGGGTACAGTTCGATACTAGAGTAGAACTATGCCTATAGCTATAATTTTTGCATTATAACTACATTTATTACCTCATATTTGACTTGAGTGTTTATTATAGATTATAGCCAACGTTTTATTTGATTAACGGACCATTATTTACACATCTGTCCATTTTCCATTTTAACACAACTCTCAAAATATTTATTATGTTTGTAAATTATGCTGTCAAGTAACGACAAGTTGAGAACCCGTCGTTATGTTATCATAATAAACTTTTATTACAATATAATTTATTATTTCAGACTCGAACTAATTTTCAAACAGTTAAATTCCACGAAAATTTTTCAATATTCTTTTTCTATTTTTGACCGATTAGTGCTCATGTATTGCAGTTAGTAATTATCCTAACGAAAAATCTATGTTAGCTTATTGGGCAATAAACGACATAAACCCTGAGGATGTGGAAAAATCGGCATCTAAGTGTTTAACAAATTAATTGCCGTCCTCCAATTTATCGATTGAAACAATAAAAACGAATATTCTGTACGTGCATATTTTACGAATAGGCAGAAAGCCGTTAGGAGAAAAACTCGATTCTCTGAAATCATCTTAATACGTATAGGTTTTCTCTACGGTTTTAATTTGTTTTTATAACAAACAGAATGAAATCACTGTGTACAAAATTTAAATTGCCAAATTATTATAATCAATGTTTGAAAATCGTAAAATGTTCTTTTTTCTCTCAAAATCAATACATTATACATAAAAGCTTTGGTTCATTGATTCATTTTCAAAACCAATTTAAATTTTTTAAAATCGATCCAGGAGATTCCCAAGAAATTTTAACAATCAGATTTTTTGCAAAAATATATAAATATTAACCTTTTCACTTATCCTTCACAACCGATAAAAAAAATTGTACTTACATAGCAAAATTTCATTTTGGACAAAATTCTCTTGAAAAAAAAAAACGAATTTACAATGGAAAATTGTCAAGTAATACTATATAAATAATTAAATTATGGCTTTTGTCGAATTGATTATTGATATTTGGGTAGCACTTGGATTATTTTTAAAACTGATTTCAAAAGTGCTAATCGAGTATACTCTATAAAGTTGTTCAAATCTTCAAGATTGAATTTTTATTAGTGGAAATTGTTGCACCACTAAAAATTTTTAAATTGAAATGCTTACGAGAAAAAAAAAATGGTAAGAAATATTAAATGTAAATTTAAGTACCTAACGTGTTTCCATGCCTTAAAAAATTACTCTTCAAGTTTTTTAACAGGTATAGTGCGATTCATGACGATTTAGCTTACTATATCCTAGCTAACTAGTCTAATCTAGTTAACTTAGCTCGATTAGTCTTCAAAAGGACACCAGCCATACCTTCTCGACACTCAACTTTTCTACAAATTATACTAATGAACCTATCTGACTACCGTTTTTATATTTCTCAGAAAGAAAAGATAAAATGGTTTAAATAAAATTATTAAGGCGTTTATCACCAAATAAATCCTATGCACCAGAATCGCACTTCGCCCCCCCCCCCCCATTGAATGGCTTTCTGAGCCTTTTTTTTCTGAGGAATATAGAAACGGTGGTCAGGGTAATGCAGAATTTAAAGGCCATGTAAAATTATCGTGAAACGTTCGGCTTCATGTATTAATATTATAATGAATCAATCCAATTCAATTTGAAACAGGAATGTTTTAACTTTTATATATGCATTTATTTATGGGTTAAACAATTTTGGATGCCTGTGAACAATATAAATGCCGAATGCAGAGACGTCGACACCAATCTTTCCCCCAATTCTTCTGCCACGTCTTCAAAGATTAACTCCAAAATGATCCCGAGGATTTTAAATAAGAAGAAGGCGTGATAAATATTATATATAAATACAAAAATAATTGATATATATTTCGTTATTTTGGTATTTTTCTGCTTGACAATGCCATAAAAATAAATATAATCCCCTGGACAATGTTCAGGAAGTTTTCGGTAACTCGACATTGGACGAAATTAATTGCAAATGATAATGACAATTTTGTTAAAATTAACGTGGTACTCACTTGTAGCTAGCGACAATTAAAACTCACCTGAAAAAATAAAAGAAACATTTAGTATTATTTCATAACTGTCAAGATGCACATAATTCAACTCGAAATCCCGTTAATTCAAATTAGAATCTCGTTTGTAGAAAACTTGGTTATCTGTACCAACATGTCCAATATAACCGATAACGAAGTTTACTTTTACATAGCAGGGAAAAACAACAACGCCGCTGTCGTGCGTCATCCCAAATTTTGCTTTCTAAAACTGTACGTCAGCGCGCGTTATGTATAAAACGTGAGGGAAGCATGTTCGAATTTAAACTTTTTACTGCGATAAATTCGAAATAAATTAGGAACAATGAAGAAATTACGCGATTTAAAAGTGACGGACCTCAAACGTGAGTTGGAAGAGAGAGAACTCGAAACAACAGGGTCGAAAACAGTGCTGCAGAAACGTCTCAAGAATTATCTAACAGACAACGGAGACGACCCTGAAACTATAGGTTTCGAGGAGGAAGGTGAGCACATCTTTAACAACATAACAGAACTCCATGGCGAAATGGTAAAACTCCATGGAGTATGGAGAAATGGGAAAACTCCACGGTGAATTGGATAACAACAGAAAAGAACTCCACGACGAAATGGGAAAACTCCATGACGAGTTGGATAATAAACTGGGAAAACTCCACGGCGAGTTGGACGACAAATTAGAGGAACTCCAAAGAAGACAAAATATAAATATGAGGTTTTCAGTAGTGCTCAAAAAATGTATTTGTATTTTTTTTATATAGTTCTGTTAGTCGGTTTGTGATATCGCCGCTCCTTCCACATAATGCTTATAATATTAAAAAAATCCTCTATATAATAATGGTCGTCCACACATTCATATTTATTCTGATAAGGTAAGCAATGTTTGTTTTGACAGCACGTAACAACCATAACAAACACTATGCTTTGCTTATCAAACTCGTTACGTTTTCAAGCAGTTTAAAAGCCGTTCTAGTTAAAAGCAGTTTTGACTAAAAAAAAAGTGTTAGTTGGGGAAAAATTACCACCATGTTGGATTTTTTAGAACACATTCGCTTTGTCATTATAAACATTGGGTTAAACAAAATCCTCATGGGTGCGATGAGAGCAAATGCTTTATTTAACCATTAGTGTGCACACAAGTGAGTTTTTTGTGATTAATTCCGTCAGATTCACAGTTATGCAAAAAATACTTATGATTAAATGTGTAGGGAACAAATTTCTAAAAAAATGTTATGAACATCTCCCTGTTCACCTTTTGAAAAATTGAAGATCGTGAAATGATACGTAGTAGGAGGGAGTCTGATATTTCTTTGGGGTGAGAGACATCCAAATCTATCTTCTGATTACATTGATGCTTGTCTTAAAAGTCTCTAATCTTGTGTATTCGTTCAGCTTTTACGTTTGGTTATAATAATTCGAGCATACCGTGCCTCTTCTGTGTTAATTGATGTTATAATTAGAAATATTATACTGTGACGAAGTGAATTTTCTCTATTGCCTACAAATACATATACCTTCTTCACCCGTTACCGTCTTTGGATAACTGACAAATTCTTACTTCTCGGAGTGCGCGAAATACAGAGGAATAATCGGAAATAGGCAGTAAAAATCCGAGTAGTAAATACAAGTGATACATCTACGCGAATACAACCGAGTTAAGACCCCTCCAATCATGCACTTGAAGTCCGGCGGCTACGTATCCGACGATTAATCCAAGACGTACAGTTCTTCCATCCCTACATTCTGTCTTCTTTTCTTCATGCGCTGCGAGACACGTCTGTCTTGTCGAGACCTTCGTTAAACAGCAGCGTCCGGACGAGGGACGAAATTACGGAATCTTTTTACTTTCAGATAGTACTATTTAGATATTTTAGGCTGTGTCGAGCGCATACGTAATGCGCTAGCTACAGCTACAATGTATTACACCATTACTATTGAATGTATATAAGAAAATAGCTCGAACAGGTCGATTCCAGTTTTAAAGATACACTTCTTTTACGAAATATATTGTAAGTTGCGTCATTAGGTGTAGTGTAGAGTAGTATAATGGCGTTACTGTATGCATTTTTAAATATAAACTGCCGCTTCCCCCCTTCATTTAGATCATCGAATTGCCGATCAAAAACATTTCTAAATGTTACATAACAATAATTTTCATAAATAAATGTTTGACAGTTCACTAAACTTAAAGAAAAACCAAGTTAACAGATATCCAGATGTTTATTAAAAATCAGAACTTCATAAATAGTAGCAATTTTTGCAACGGTTATTTATTTGTAAGTTTATTTAGAATAACTTCACTGAGTGAAAAAAATTTTAGGGTTTTACTTCAATAATTATAGGGGTTTTGGCTCTATTTCCGGGGCTCTGTAAAAATTATAAATATTGAAGGTACACTTTCGGGAATCGGAACTGTTTTTCAGTAAATTTGATGATCTTGTCGAAAATGTTTTATATTTTTCGAGATATTGGAAAAAAAAACAAAAGCCTCACTTTTTCCACTTCATTCTTTATAACTGTTGCAAATTCTTTGCGCCCCTTTTGGGACCTTTCCTTTAACTTTATTCATGACATTATAAATCGAATGACACCTTGATTATAATTCTCGGTGACTATACAAAATTATTGTGAAAACTGATACATGTTGACTACATTATAAGGCACACATATTTTAAAATAATATATTATTTTTGTCCTATTAAAAGAAAATGAAAGTACTTACGGTTCCTCTTTTTTTTTTTGCTGAATTGAGTTGAGGGTTGAGTATTTCAGCAGAGCCATTGGGAGGTGTAAGTAGTACACACCTCCTAAATGTGTTTACTTAATTTATTAAATAATATAGTAAATATACAGGGTGAGCATAAAGTGTGGAATATAATGTATTACTGCATTGCTAAATGTTTATAATCAAATCACACGGAGAGGTCGATTTTAGGTTTGAGATGAAGTTTTTTTTTGCAAAAAAAAGCAATAAGTGACTGTTTTTTATTATTAAAACTCCAAATTTTTCTATAATTTAGATTTTAGGCGTATTGGGGCAATATTGACCGACAGAAAGAGATTCTACCACTTTTTTGCGTAGATTCGGCCATATTTTTTAGTTGTTGAGTGCAATGAATCCAAATTTTCGTTGTTATCACCTACCAGGTACTGCAAAACTTCATAACCATAACCAATAAGAATTCTATGTAATCATTATTTGCAACTTGAAACAAGCTCTAAAATTGCGTTCCATAAAAATTGATAAATATATGTTTTGCTTAGAAAGTTGCAAAATAAAGAAAAAGAAAAATCAATAATGAATTTTTACAGAATTCTCTTCAAACTATGTTAAATACGCGGAAATGTGAGTCTCAAAATACTACGTGAACCCTCTACATTTCAGATCGATCCATCGAATAGTTTAAATTTTATTCCATTTCTTTATCCAAGAGACCATTTTTTGCAAATACATAAGTTAGACAATAATAAAGTTATACCGACTGTACAGATACCACAAGAAAGAAAGAGAGTTGAACTATGGATATGAATAGCAAAACCCAAGACAATCCCCTTTTTTTAATGCACAATTATTGTACAAAAATATTACCATTATTAATTATCAATCTATAAGAGTAACTGTTTTCCTATTGGTCGAAAAGAAATGTTTTTTCATGTTCAGAAAGCTGGCATTTTTAAACCAATTTAAAAAAAAAAGAAAATTTGTTCTAGGTCAATTTGGG
This sequence comes from Cryptocephalus moraei, assembly GCA_946251905.1. Taxonomy (NCBI): domain Eukaryota; kingdom Metazoa; phylum Arthropoda; class Insecta; order Coleoptera; family Chrysomelidae; genus Cryptocephalus; species Cryptocephalus moraei. The sequence continues at coordinate 37,989,127 of OX276454.1, read as the reverse complement.
CCAAAGTTAGCATTCCTTTTTAATTTGTTGGTAACTATTAAGAAATCTTAGAAGCGCCATTTTACAGTCAAAAGATCACATTTTTAAAAAACATCACTAGTTGTGGAATGTGATGGAGCAACTTAACAATTGAAGACACAAATAGGGAAAAGCCTCTTCAAACTCGATCACAATTCTACATATTTAGATCGAGTTAACGGAATTTAATATTTAATTTTTAATTGGTAGGTATGTACTCTTTGAGTACATTACAACTATACAGTAATTGGTTCATCATTTTTTAATAAATAAACAGTGTAATTTGTTTAAACAAACATAGTTTCTTTCTCCAAAGCATCAATATTTTGCTCTGATTTTTTTCGTTATCCTAAGAATAGATTATTTCCACTTCCATCAATAACTACTTTTTATAAAAAATGTATTGTCATTAACTTGTATACGAAAAGTAACCTAATCTATTTCAATTTCCTATAATTTTTTTATTTTAAAAATTTAATATTACCTTAAAACTTATCTCCTGGGTAATATTTTTTATATATAATAATTAAAACTTAAGTTGCATGTTACTGATTTTTTTTAAGTATATGACACTTTTGTTTGTATAGAAACATTTTGTATTTGTTAAATAAATATTGTAAAAACTGAAATGAAATATTAATATTTTGTATAGTGAAGTTTCAATATTATTTTTTTACCAATTATGCAATTATGTAATATATGAATGTTGTCTTGTGTTACATAAAATTACAAAGATATAAAATATTGATCGAGTTGGAAGGCGCTCTCTTATTTTGTGATAAATTTTTAAGTTCCCCCTCCACATTCTCCGACAAGTGATGATCTGTGAAACTGTGAATCTTTGACTTTAAAATGGCGCTAGTTAGATATCTTGTAAACACATTAATTATGAATTTAAAAGAAATACTAACTTTGTCCCAAATTGACCTAGAACAATATTTCATTTTTTAAAATTCGTGTAAAAATTAATATGAATATGAAAAAATAATTATTTTCGAGCAGTAGGGAAAAAGGTATTCTTAAATATTGACAATTATTGATGTTAATATTTTTGTACCATAATTTTGCAATAGAAAGAACGATTTTTTTACGTGTTTTTATTCATATCGATAGTTCAGCTCTCTTTCTTTCTTATGATATGTGTACAGTTGGTGTATCTTTATTATTATCTGACTCGCGTTATTGTAAAAAAATGGTTTTTGGATAAAGGATAAACAGATGGAATAAAATTTAAGCTATTCGATGGAACGATCTGAAATTTAGAGGGTTCACGTAGTACAATGAAACTCACATTTTGGCGCATTGAACACAATTTTGAGTGAATTCTTTCAAGTATCATTATTAATTATTATTTCTTCTTTATTTTGCAAGTTTATAAGCAAAACAGATATTTATCTTATCCACATTTTCTAAAACGCCATTTTAATGGTTGTTTCATGTTTCAAATATTGATTAGTTTGAAGTTATTAGTGGATATAAACTTTTGCAATAATAGGTGATAATAGCGGAAATTTTGATTTTTTGTGCTTAGTTGTTAATAAATAAAAAATATGACCGAATGTCATATTAATTGCTTCTAGTGCGCGTAATTGTATCAGAAGGCGGATAGGACACTATCCCTTCTCTGCCGACATAAGCTCCTACAAATAATTTTTCGCGCCATAAAAAAATGTCTGATGGAAAACATTGCAATAAAAATTATTATTTCCATAAATTATGTAATGTTTAAGCTTCATTTCATCCACTCTATTCATCGGCACTGTTGAAAACGCTAGTGTGTAGTTTAAAATAAAAATCAATTACTAGCTACATTACATTAGCTACGTTATTTTTATATATATGACGGTGGGAGCGAATAAAAACACATTTAATTTAACATTTTCCGTACTATTCTCTTTTATATTGAAATACCTTGAGACCATAAAAATGTAGTGAAACACGGTTTCACGTATCCTGTGGTATAGCAAAACCTACCATGTTTCACATTGTCCTATGTTCCAAAATATGCGAGCGACACGCTTGTCGCATAATGCCTCTCTAATATAAAATTTACCGATTTCTTACCCGACTATGGGCCTCCGACAAACACAACATATCGCTCGGTGCATCGTAACTCCGTCGTTCCACGCAAGGATCTCCACTTGCCGAATGATTTTCAATGCACTTTCCCTTAATTGAAATACTCCCTTATTATTACGTATTTCGTTTTGAGAATTGGAATATACCTGTTTTACATCACTAAGGTTTTCGCTATGTCGACTAAAATTTTTAAAACCCTTTCTAAAGGGTACTTGGGTCGGTTTTTTTTAAGTGAGAAAAAAATCCATAGGCAAGCGAAATTCTAGGACAACTTCTTAATATTTCACCGAAAACCGCATCCGTTTCTATTCATTTTTAAAAAAGTTACATCAACAAGCGATTTTCATGTGTGAAGAGGCCTCTTAAGTTACAGCGACCACAGGTGTGCGACGATTCCCAGCATGTGTGCGACCAGTGGCAGCCGATAACCCCACCGTTCGTTGAGGGATCGACAGACTATACAGGTATTTACAACGTTGGAATTGTTATGTTCTGGGTGTATGTGTCTACTAGGGTGAAACTCCAACACCAACTCTACCCCCCCCCCCCCGTTCCCGTCGAGTTAGGCCAAAGGATTGACTCTTCCCGGGGTGTATACTCGGAGATCAATTCAGACACTTTCAGTGTCAGGCTATTTGGACTAGCTTTCACTGGGGTGTATACTCAGGGTAGTAATTCCAAATAAACCCGACTGCCTTGTTAGTGTCGCGCCTACCCTCTTAAGTTACCGTTCGACCTGTTATTGGATTAGTATTCTCCGGGATATATACTCACAGTCTAGGATACTCCTAGGATACATATATCTAAACTGTGGTATACTCTGGGAGGAATTAACTCCGTTATCAGCCGAATGAGATGCTCGGCTCCTGCCTTAAACTCACGCATGAACTACCAAATATAACTGGTTTCCATATTGTAATCCGTGACCGCGATTTGTGATTTAATTAAAAGCGCGAATTAAAATCCATCGAATTGCCTGACTGCTAATCGTAGATTCATCCGATTCATAAGGCTTGCTAGATTTTAGATTTTACTAATATTATCTAATGCCTACTCCGCTCTCACAGCACTGTAATTAAATCCCTACGGAAATCGCACACTATTCTTATACTCTTATACTTAAACATTGCACCGAACTGTTTTTTTTCCCCGGCGGGCGAACTTTGGGCTGCAAATAATGAGGGTACCTGCTTTAATTGAAGGGTCAAATAAGCTTACAAGAAATTAGGGCCCCGGCTTAAGACAGGTAGGTAGGAAGTGTATCGGTACGAACGGTCAACAAGGATTTCCCTTGCCCTTTTAGATGGGATTTCCCGTAATTTGCGTATTCTCTTGCCCGTACCCATTTAGCTTGCCCTTTAATATTTTGGTGATAAAGATATTTTCGTGATAAAGATTCCTAATTCAGGAATCTTGCGCCAGGGAAAAACCTCTTTACCGCCCAAAATACCTGTACAATAAAACCACCTTTTCGGTCATGCCGCACAAAATTCCCACCAGCCCATCGTCCCACCTGGTCGCGGCCCAAAATTCCTCCGCCCCTTTTCCCGGCGGGCGAACTTTCGACTGCAAATATTGAGGGTATTATAACTGCTTTAATCGAAGGGTCAAATAATCTTACAAGAAATTTCGACGTCGGCCTAAGACAGGTAGGTAGGAAGTGTATCTGTAGGAGCGGTTCAAGTTCAAGCCCTTTTAATTTTCTCGTGATAAAGATGGGATTTCCGGTAATTTGCGTATTTCCTTGCCTTTTGATATTTTCGTGATAAAGATGGGATTTCCCGTAGATTTTCCTTGCCCTCTTGTCCTGTAGTAACAAATAAATTGTTTTGACGTATATATCCCCTTATTTTCATTCCTAATTCAACCATCAATACGCGGGGTTGTTAAATTTCTTTACAGTCGAAAATACCTGTATAGTAAAACCAGCTTTTCGGTCGTGCCGTCGAAAATTCGCATCAACCCATCGTAAAACACCTGGTCCCGTCGAAACTTCTTCCGCCCTCTTTTCCTGTTTATAAATACTTAGGATTGCTTGCCGAATCTAATAGTTCAGACGCTTGCTTAGTTAATTCCTGTTTCCGTTTCGAATATAAGTAAATTAATTTCCTCGTATTATCTTTTATTTTCGCGAAAATTGCATTTTCTATGCCGGTTTGATAAAAACAAACTGTTTTAGAAGCTGTGTTAATGTTTCTATCGGGTGCACTCGAACTCCTGTAAGGGTTTCGGGGGAAGAAATCTTGACTCTGACTCCAGACTCTCTATAATACTATAATCCCTTACACGAACCTGTGTTACCTGTTTTGCCAAATTTAATTGACACACATTTTTGATATTGTATAATTTTATCATGTATAAATTTTGAATTAGTTAGTGCCTTAGATTTTAGATCGCGGAGTGTTGGATTCTCTACAGTATACACTATTAATTTTGGTGTAAGGGCTAAGCTACAATTTCATTCGTTACTGTATTTGTTAAACCTTCGTTTTACTTGGAATCGTCTAATATTTCTTCAAACTTGTACTTCTTGTACTTTTACAGGAATTCATGCAAGGATTATCGAACAGGTAACTTTTGACGGGAGTTCGGGCGCCCCCGTTTCTATCAACCTCATCCAACCTATAATTTCGGTTTTATTAAACATTATTTAATTACTCTCCTTGGTCTCGGAGTTTATTCAACAGTGTGGGCGTTGGTGAATAACTGCTAAAGCTTCAGATAAGATAATGTAGATAAAATAATTTGGGAAAAAATATAATTCATGTGATTCTCGAAATACTTGAATTAATAAAAATTGTAACAAAACAAGTAACTTTCATAAATTTCATAAGTTATAAGGATTAACTATGTGTAAGACATTATAATTGTTTCATATGAAAATAGTTTATTAAACAATATTTTTTAGTTATAGACGGACAGAAATAACCGATTCTTGAAGATTGAAATAACCAAAAGGTGACGAAACAGTTGATTTATTACTCCAATCGAAGATATTTTTACATTATCGCCGAAATTTTTTGAGGTTTATTTAATAACACCGTAAACACGATAACAACGTAATTTTCCATATATAAACGAGAGTTTTTGTTTATTTGTCAGAACTCGAAACTAGACATTCAACTGGCATTTTGTCAATACATATAATATATTAATAATAATTCGGAAAAATTAAATAACCGTTAAGAGCCAAGGCAAGGTGAGGATATATTTTTCATTCAGGATATCCTAGAGATGGTGGTGAATTAATAACAAGGAGGAAGTTTGATATAAATCAACGGTTTAAAAGAATATCCATGTTAATTATACGTTAGTTTCGTTTCACGTAAAGGTCGGAATTTGAATTCTCGCTGAAAAAGTTTGAAGATAAAATATCGTTGAACGAATAACCTCGGAGTTTAAATGATGTCAGAAAATAAATGGTTGTAGGTAATGATTTGTACAAAAATTAAAATAAAACTTCATGTTAACCCATTATTAAAACAAAACACTGCAGCATCCGAATATCTTCGGTCATATTTTTTAAAAAAGTTTAAAAATACCTGGAATAACAATTTTCACATACGGCATTTCGTAGAAGGTTTAGGTATCATTTTGTTATTCTTCGTGGTATGGTACATAGGCCAATTGTAACGTGCTTTTTTTTAACTAGAAATGGCTGGAATTTCATTTACATGAAAAATTACCTAATAAAAACTTTCATCTGATAGAGCGTGATAGATTTTACACCATAAAAAACCAACCCATAAAATCACTCGGATGACATTTTAGTAGATGTTACAAAAATATTTCACGGATCAAACATAATCGTTTAACGCTTTTGACAAGTCATCTAGCGTACTTCAAACATCCAAAATTTACGTCTCTTGGAATCTCTGCGTATTTCCTCTAAATTCCGTGATGTGAAGCATCCTTTTGTCTGGCTGGTGCATTTACCTGTAACCTACGTGTTACTAGGTCGAGATACTTGAGTGAAAGTTCCATTGCGTAATGACGATTTACTCTGCGTAACGTTGCGGAATTGAACCCATTTCACGGAGGCAAATGGAGTGCGTAATCGACGAGACGAGGAAATAAAAAAAATAATCTATTCTTAGACTTATATTTAGGTAATACCACAAAATATGGGTTTAGGGTGGGTTTGGAAGGGATTTTTGTAAGGAGATATTTTTAATTTAATCTAACGCACATGTGAGTTTGTTTGAAATTCTTCAAATATTTCACGAAATAAGTGTTACAACGAGAGTTCGGAAATATTTGAAGTACCTTCTTGTAACTTCCTTAAATTTTATGAATCCATATTCTAACAGTTGAACTATGAACTCCGGCACATTTGGAAACTCCTTCAATCACCTTTTATCTGGCTGAAATATTCCAGAATTTAAAAAAAGACCGAAAAAACAAAGTTCTTGAATTTTCCTTAAAATATTCCAAGACCTCAAGTTGTAAAAAGAAGTTAAGGAACATTTAAAATTCAAACAACTTTAAATGTTGATCAACACAATATGAATTTGAGATTTTCAGAGATGAATTTAAAATAAATTTTGAAGGCAAATTTTGGGTTTCCAAGTTTGGAAGAAGGTTTATTAAACGGCCACCTAGATCCAAACTCCGATATTCGAAGAATAAAATGTATGCAATACAATCTCGTCCTTTGGGTGGTTTACGGAAATATATCCTAGACCTGTGTGGGGTTACTAGTCCCCCATCGGGCGCCTCCCCAGGTGGCGGATAGGTTAATACCTCCCAGATATGAGTGGTAAAAACTGACCACAAGCAGAGATTGATAATCTGTAACGGGTCGTGAGACACTAAACAAGAGAGTGGTAACCACAAAAAGACAGCGATGGAAAAAGCAACGAAAACTACCCCATTACCATTTCCTAGTATAATCATTATGGCTGTGACTATTATTGAGGAAAAGCAAGTTACTGATCATGGACCAAGGAATCCAACAATCCAAGATCCGGCATGGGAGGATTATATCGATCAGTTCACAGGGCCTACTAGGTCATGAGTATGCGAAACCCCGTGAAATACAAAAATAAAAAGACACGTCTTTCGGACAGAGTCGAGCTTCTACAAATACAACGAATCTCAACATTGTACAAATATATGCCCCCACTGCAGATAAGCCTGACGAAGAAGTTGAATCCCTTTACGAAGAAATAAACAAGGTGAAGCAGTAAATAAAAAGACAAAACATATAACTATGATTTTAGTGGACTTTAACTCAAAAATTGGGAATGGAAAATGCGACAGATATGTGGGGCATTTTGGACTTGGAACAAGAAACGAGAGAGGTAATACAGTTCTGTCAAGAGAACATAACAGTTGCAAATACCTTTTACATATAAACTCTCTAACAGAAGATATGTATACTTGGAAATTCCCACGGGATAAGAAAACAAGAACTATCAAGAATCAAATAGACTACATATTAACCGGTGTGAACTTAGCAGCCACTTTCCAGCAGCCAAAAATTCTGGCAGCCATTTCATTTAAACGTGAAGTTAGCAGCCACTTTCTAGCAGCCAATTCTACCTTGCAGGAAATAACTGAGCTTTTTTTTTGTCAAAGTGTCAAGCATACCTACTAACCGCAATTTCACGAATGGCGCCAAAGGGTCACAAAAAATCACAATAATAAAATAAATAATTACAAAACTTCCACCACGGAAACATAAAGAGTATTTAATTGGGGTGCAAGAAAATAGAGTCTCGGGATGAAATTCGGGCTGGAGGTTCCTTTTAACATTAGTAATCATCCTACCAAGCGATAATCCCTTCCGCGCCGTCTGAAGGACGTTATGGCCTTCAACCAGAAATTATAAAAATATTTTAATGGGGTGCAAGAAAATAGAGTCTCGGGATGAAATTCGGGCTGGAGGTTCCTTTTAATATCAGTAATCATCCCACCAAGCGCCAATCCCTTCCGCGCCGTCTGAAGGACGTTATGGCCTTCAACCAGAAATTATAAAAATATTTTAATGGGGTGCAAGAAAATAGAGTCTCGGGATGAAATTCGGGCTGGAGGTTCCTTTTAACATTAGTAATCATCCTACCAAGCGCCAATCCCTTCCGTGTCGTCTGAAGGACTTTATGGCCTTCAACGCGAAATTATAAAAATATTTTAAATTTTTTTTATTTTGAAAGCCAAAGGATTATCGCTTGGTAGGATGATTACTAATGTTAAAAGGAACCTCCAGCCCGAATTTCATCCCGAGACTCTATTTTCTTGCACCCCATTAAAATATTTTTTATACTTTCGCGTCGAAGGCCATAACGTCCTTCAGACGGCGCGGAAGGGATTATCGCTTGGTAGGATGATTACTAATGTTAAAAGGAACCTCCAGCCCGAATTTCATCCCGAGACTCTATTTTCTTGCACCCCATTAAAATATTTTTATATTTTCGGGTTGAAGGCCATAACGTCCTTCAGACGGCGCGGAAGGGATTATCGCTTGGTAGGATGATTACTAATGTTAAAAGGAACCTCCAGCCCGAATTTCATCCCGAGACTCTATTTTCTTGCACCCCATTAAAATATTTTTTATACTTTCGCGTCGAAGGCCATAACGTCCTTCAGACGGCGCGGAAGGGATTATCGCTTGGTAGGATGATTACTAGTGTTAAAAGGAACCTCCAGCCCGAATTTCATCCCGAGACTCTATTTTCTTGCACCCCATTAAAATATTTTTATATTTTCGGGTTGAAGGCCATAACGTCCTTCAGACGGCGCGGAAGGGATTATCGCTTGGTAGGATGATTACTAATGTTAAAAGGAACCTCCAGCCCGAATTTCATCCCGAGACTCTATTTTCTTGCACCCCATTAAAATATTTTTTATACTTTCGCGTCGAAGGCCATAACGTCCTTCAGACGGCGCGGAAGGGATTATCGCTTGGTAGGATGATTACTAATGTTAAAAGGAACCTCCAGCCCGAATTTCATCCCGAGACTCTATTTTCTTGCACCCCATTAAAATATTTTTTATACTTTCGCGTCGAAGGCCATAACGTCCTTCAGACGGCGCGGAAGGGATTATCGCTTGGTAGGATGATTACTAGTGTTAAAAGGAACCTCCAGCCCGAATTTCATCCCGAGACTCTATTTTCTTGCACCCCATTAAAATATTTTTATATTTTCGGGTTGAAGGCCATAACGTCCTTCAGACGGCGCGGAAGGGATTATCGCTTGGTAGGATGATTACTAATGTTAAAAGGAACCTCCAGCCCGAATTTCATCCCGAGACTCTATTTTCTTGCACCCCATTAAAATATTTTTATATTTTCGGGTTGAAGGCCATAACGTCCTTCAGACGGCGCGGAAGGGATTATCGCTTGGTAGGATGATTACTAATGTTAAAAGGAACCTCCAGCCCGAATTTCATCCCGAGACTCTATTTTCTTGCACCCCATTAAAATATTTTTATATTTTCGGGTTGAAGGCCATAACGTCCTTCAGACGGCGCGGAAGGGATTATCGCTTGGTAGGATGATTACTAATGTTAAAAGGAACCTCCAGCCCGAATTTCATCCCGAGACTCTATTTTCTTGCACCCCATTAAAATATTTTTATATTTTCGGGTTGAAGGCCATAACGTCCTTCAGACGGCGCGGAAGGGATTATCGCTTGGTAGGATGATTACTAATGTTAAAAGGAACCTCCAGCCCGAATTTCATCCCGAGACTCTATTTTCTTGCACCCCATTAAAATATTTTTATATTTTCGGGTTGAAGGCCATAACGTCCTTCAGACGGCGCGGAAGGGATTATCGCTTGGTAGGATGATTACTAATGTTAAAAGGAACCTCCAGCCCGAATTTCATCCCGAGACTCTATTTTCTTGCACCCCATTAAAATATTTTTATATTTTCGGGTTGAAGGCCATAACGTCCTTCAGACGGCGCGGAAGGGATTATCGCTTGGTAGGATGATTACTAATGTTAAAAGGAACCTCCAGCCCGAATTTCATCCCGAGACTCTATTTTCTTGCACCCCAATTAAATACTCTTTATGTTTCCGTGGTGGAAGTTTTGTAATTATTTATTTTATTATTGTGATTTTTGTGACCCTTTGGCGCCACTCGTGAAATTGCGGTTAGTAGGTATGATTGACACTTTGACAAAAAAAAAAGCTCAGTTATTTCCTGCAAGGTAGAATTGGCTGCTAGAAAGTGGCTGCTAACTTCACGTTTAAATGAAATGGCTGCCAGAATTTTTGGCTGCTGGAAAGTGGCTGCTAACTTCACACCGGTTACATATTACTAAACGAAAGATACAAAAACTCGATTAAATCGGCAAAAACATATCCGGGTGCAGATGTCTTCCCTGATCATAGTCCATTAATAGTCCGATTCGGGATTAAGCTTAAAAGAATACGTCAAATGAAGAAACAATGTAGAATAGATTGGAGACAAGTACAAGAACAGGACAGTATCGAATAAAGCAAAATATAAATAAATCCTTAGAACAACTTAAAACGAATGGAATTTACCAAAGAGAACACATTAACGAAAAATGGAAAAATGTTAAAAACAGCGTTAACAGAACCCATGAGTACAAACAGAACCAGCCAAAAAAACAACAGTAGATGACCGAAGAAATTCTTCGACTGATGGAAAAGAGAAGAGCCCTCAAAAGAATAAACAATGACCAGTACACAGTTATACAACAGGAGATAAGGCGAAAGTGCAGAGCTGCAAAACAAACATTTTATAACGGAAAATGTGAAGAAATAGGGACGATACAGACCAAGCATGATTATCTCAACTCGCACAAAAAAGTAAAAGAATTGACTCTTAACACTCAAAAAGAGTCACGTCAATGTAACCTATGGCAAAATAACAAATATTAGACGTACAAAAGAAACTGAAAACATGGAAAGAATATATTCAGAAACTTTTCGAAGGCGACAGACAAAGTACTTCTAGCAAATATGCAGGGAGATGAAGTCCCAGATATAATGAAAAATGAGGTCTTATACGTCGTAAGTCACTGAAATAATGGAAAGGCGGCGGGACCCGATCAACTAGCCGCAGAAATCTTAGACTATGTCTCTTCAACACTATTTACAAAACAGGAATAATTCTAAATGAGTGGTTGATATCGACTTTTATAACGGTACCAAAGAAGGCGGCTCCAAAATATGGTGAAGATTACCGTACACCAAGCTTGATTGACCATACTCTCAAACCTTTTCTAAAAGTAATTCACAACAGAATACATCGCAAACTCGAACAGGATATCAGTGAAAATCAGTTTGGATTTCGAAGTGGTTTCGGAACCAGGGAAGCGCTATTTGCATTAAATGTGGTGTCCCAAAGATGTCTGGATAAAAACCAAGACATCTATGTATGTTTCGTCGATTATAATAAAGCACTTGACAAAGTACGACATAATCAACTTATAGCGATACTAAAACAGAGGAACATTGATTCTAGGGATATAACCATGATATCCAATCTCTATTTCGAACAACAGGCAGTAGTACAAATAGAAGGACAAAGAACCGATGACATCGAAATAAAAAAATGAGTAAGATGTGTGCTGTCACCGATGTTCTTCAATCTATATTCGGAAGAGACCATGAACAAAACCCTCGCTAATATATTATAAGGTATCAAAATAAATGGTACTCCGTTCAATAATTTACGCTAGGCGGACGACACAGTCCTTATAACCGAAACCTTACAAGATTTACAGAATCTTGTTAATAAGGTAACAGATTTCAGTGAAGAATGTGGTTTGTCACTAAATAATAACAAAACAAAATTGGAGGTAATCTTTATATACAAAATCAGAGAGTTGAAAGAGTGAAAAAATACAACTACCTGGGTACTGTTATCAATAAACAAAATAATTCCATAGAAATTAAAATAAGAATTGGAAAGGCCAGGAGTGGATTCATGAGAATGAAGAAATTATTTTGCAGTAAGGATATCCGCCTAGGACTCAAAGTCAGACTGATGAAATGTTACATACTATCAATATTTTATTATGGCATGAAGGCGTCAACAATGAAAAAGAACGACATTAAGAGAGTGGAAGACTTTGAAATATGGGTACCGCAGAACATTAAAAATTTCTTGGACGGAAAGGGTAATGAACGAGGAACTGTTGAGACGAATTCAATAGACAAGGAAGTAATCATAAACCCCGAAAAACGGAAATTACTATATTTAGGCCATATAATGAGAGGGGAGAAATATCAGCTACTCCAGAACATAATGCAGGTAAGAATAACCGGAAAACGTTCAATAGGAAGAAGATTTTCATGGATGAAAAATCTACGTGATTGGTATAAATGTAATAACAATAGTCTATTCAGAGCAGCAGTTTCGAAGTTAAAAAATTAAAAAAATAAAAATAGCCCTAATTATTGCCAACCTTCGTAACGAAGACGGCACTTGAAGAAGAAGATCATAGACGAGTGTAGCCCAATTATGTCTCAAATCTTCTAGAAAGTTTGTTAGCAGTTGGAACATCACCTCTAAATGCGTTAAGGTGGAATAGCAGTTTCCTAAGTGCAAGTTTGGACAAAGCCAGTACTTTATTGCTAATTTATAACCGCTGAAACAAATAATTGAAGCGGGGTAGTCAAAGCAGCATATTTAATTTAAAATTAATTGCTGTCGAGTTTATTAATATAATTACTAATTATTATTAATTATTAATGAGATTTATAATACCTAGATATTAGAGTTAACAATTCTAGTCTTAAATGAAGAAATCTGGGAAAAAAAATTGAACTTGCACTAGCAGATTAACGAGTGTTAAAAAAAAATTATTCAAAAATTAGCGGTAAAAATTAAATAAAAAAAAAAGAAATTACTTTTAAATAATGGATTAGGTACTCGGTCCACGTTTCTATTCAAAAGCTATAACAAACGTTAGGCTCTAAACCCTCTGGGTTGAATAACTACCGGTTTAAAAATAGTAAAAGTAATTAAAACCAAAAGTTTGGATGAACAGTCTTCACTGGACCATTCTGTGGAGACACCGATATCGGCGGCGGGCGAACTTTCGACGGCAAATATTCAGTGTACCTGCTTTAATCGAAGGGTAAAATAATCTTACAAGAAATTTCGACGGTCGGCTTAAGGCCGGTAGGTAGCAAGTGTATGGGTGGGAACGGTTCAAATTCAAGTCCTTTTAATATTTTCGTGATAAAGATGGGATTTCCCGTAATTTTCGTATTCCCTTGCCCTTACCCATATTCCTTGCCCTTTGTGTATTTTCATGATAAAGATGGGATTTCCCGTAGATTTTCCTTGCCCTCTTGACCTGTAGTAACAAATAAATTGTTTTGACGTATCTATCCCTTTATTTTCAATCCTAATTCAACCATCAATACGCGGGCTTGTTAAATTTCTTTACAGTCGAAAATACCTGTAGATACAATAAAACTACCTTTTCGGTCATGCCGTCGAAAATTCGCATCAGCCCATCGTAAAACACCTGGTCCCGCCGAAACTTCTTCCGCCCGATATGGATGTACGTGGATTTGGAATCAGTTAACACAAATAAATTTTTACTTGTTGCATTCCAATAGTATTTGTTAAAATTTTCTCAAATCTCATAAATCTCTTTCGTGAAGTTATCTTCTCCTTGCGGTTATTAAAACGATTTTTTTATAACCACAATTATGGGATTCCTCGTTGTAAAAAAAATTAGACGCAAAAAACAAACCTGTCATGCATGACGAGCGAGTTTCTCCTCGCGAGATGACTTGTTTAAATCCCAATCAAAATTCGTCTAGTCACATGACGAAAAAACTGTTTATTTCTAGCTATTTTCATATTTTCCCGAAATGTCAGTCTAATTGCAGTTTATGTAACACTACTCATTTTGTGTTGACGTCTGTTATCTACCGGATACGTCAATAATAAACGTTTAGGTAGGTTATAGTGTGCAAATAAACTTTTTAAGGTCAGAATATTGATTATTATTAAATGCCGACGAAATATGCCAACACACTTTCAATCAGAATTGAATTAGTAATACCTGATATTTAACACGTCAGTTTAAAAAAATACTAAAAATTTAGCCCACAAGAAATGGAAATAGCAAATTCTTTCAATTTCAATTATTTGTGGGCACATAATTTCTTATATTTGCCTAAAAATTTTTCATTATCATTATGTGAATAGTACGTATAAACCTTGTGTGCACAAAACGGAATAGTTTAGATTCCTATACTCTTCCAAACAATATTTACAATTTACGACTGGGCGTTGTGATCAGCGGGTCATTAATTCCCGTTTTACCGATGGGTGTGAAGATAGATTAAAGATAAGATAAAATTTTTCCTCACTGAACAGGAGTTAAAGAAAAATAAAAAATGTACAGTGAAAACGGGGCTTTTAGAGATGCCGGGAAAAATATTTTGTACCTGCGGAGACGCCCAGTTTTTGAGAAAAGAGAAATAAAATGGAAAAAGCATCGAAATTGCCTATTTTTAAAGAAGAATTTCTGTGTTTTCGTGAGTAATCTTAACTGGCTTTAAGGCCTAAATGTAGTTCGATGCTTGAACTAAACGATGACATTAACTTTGCGTCGAAATAATATTGAAAAATATGCAAAAACACGATTAGAAACAGATACGTTTTCGCGCCTTCGCCATATTCAAATAATGTTGAGAGCCACGCCGACACCAGTTTTGGCACTGGCTAAACGGCCGCCATGACGCATGGTACTTGGAATAGAAGAAATCTAGAGATGTTAAAATGTATAGTTAACGCAAGAGGGGAAGGATCAATCATGTACTCACTGAGTCTAATAGGTATCATCAGAATTTGCTGTAGAATGTGAAATATCATGAGCCCCAGTTCGGGTGCATCGCGCCCCGGCGAAAAGATCGCCTGAACCGTCTCGCAGCCAGAATAAAAACCTTGATGGTCCATGATGAATGACAAGTGTATATTCTAAATATCGGGTGTTCTGTGCTATAATGGTAAACAATTTTGATCATATCGAAAGAAATTCGCATTTAACATATTTTGCGAAGAGTTTGAGCGTGAATAATAGTGAAAAATATATAAAGAGGGTCACAGACGTGTGATATGGAATGAATATGATGTCCGCCCCTTAGTACTGAGTTACAAATTAAGAACGAAAGTGACCCGTCCGCGGAAGTAACCTAAAAAGTGAAAATATTTCTTTGCAAAGAAACCAGAAAGAATTAAAAAAAAAGAAGTGGATAATCATGTTTAACAGTATTTTATGGACGAAAGGTGATTTTTTTTGGTGAGTTCTTAATTTTTGACGACTTAACCTCTTATGGAAAATCGCATCTTGAAAGTGCCATAACTTTTAAACGGATCGTCTCCACACGATAAGACTGGTGTCTTTGAAACACGTTTTTGAAATACTTTCGATTGATATGTCTTTTTAAATATTCTGGGTTCAGTGAGGAAAAATTCAGCTTGCATAGCTCCCTTGACTCCTTCATTCCAGTCTTTTAAAGGTCTTCCTCGTTTTCTTCTTCTCTCCGTTGGGATCCATCTCCACACTCTTTGGGGCCATGTGTTTGGATCCATACTTCGTAGGTGTCCATACCACGTCAATCTTCTTGTTTCTATATCATCTATTATTGTGTTGAACATTAATATTTTCTCGGATTTCTTCATTTCTTATATGTTGTAGCCTAGACACCCTACAGCTTCTGCGTAACACATCTATTTCAATAGCCATCAGTCTTTCTTTCTGCTATCGCCTTTACATCTAAAGCTTTTTATATTTTGTACGGAGGTTGGAAATAAGCACTATTCGATACGAGGGAGAGGACAAACGGGATACTTGGAGAATGAGAGCAGACATTGACTGGTACGACGCATGGCTTCCGTGTAGTACCCGATTACGGTCCATATATACTTCATTCGAACCTTGGAGGATTTTTACTGCAACCATGAAACATTCTGTTATATGAAATACACAAGTAAACCTTTAAAAATTTATAGTGATCTTTCAGGTATTCCATTTAGAAAAGTTTATTAATTGCCAGCAATAATTTTGAGAACATTCACATAATACTATTGTTTCTACTACACAAGTGTTTATTCGCAGTGAAGCTATTACAGGTAATTCATTATAACTTCTCGTTTAATTAATTTCTCAGGCACGAAACAATTACGCGACTTATCCATAAATATTAGTAGATGTTTTTGGTAGGCGTGACCTAATTTCGTTCAATTATCGTTATGCAAACTAACCCCCTCGTTCCCATTTAAAATCTTTTTCCTATCGGGTCACGTCACGTTCAAGGGTTTCGTACGGGAAACATGTTGGAACACGTGCTCGCCTTTCTAGGACTCTCCTTTTGAACTGGTGGCGTATTTTTAGATCGAAACGTTATCCCTCGCTTAAGATTCATCACCAACAAATGAATGAATTCTACTAACGAATGAACCTATTTTATAATTTAACAGATGGATGAGATACGAAATCGCTTTTAGCCGCAAGCATGAGCGCTAAAGCGACGTACACTTGAGCACGTTAAAATTGCGTTCAAAATAAACAAATTAATAAAACGAGTTATTTTAAGAAAATCTACATACAGAACAGGCGACTTTCAGCAGCATGACATGTAACTTTCGTACAAATTTCAAAAGACGGAAAGAAAAAAAAAACGAATTGGCCGACAAGAATCGTACCACGAGTCCAAAGTACGAACGCACTGCAAATTACTCGTGATTGCATGAAATTTTTTATTTCTGATTTGAATTGCTAAATGCGAGTAATAATAAATCGGAAACTATCAATTTTACATCTAACCATCGAAAATTCATCTAAACTATATATTTTAAAGGTGCGTGTGACAGCGCGAGGCTCCTCACGCCTGTTATATTAAAAATATTAGATTATCACTTGAGATATAATGAATATTTTTAGTGGGACGTGGGGTGGGACATTCTATTTAGAGCCTCGAGAGACACAAGTTGCTTTTGTAATTAGAATTGCATTATTTTAAACGATATTTAGGAAATTACACGTTTGATTTAATTATATCTTTCCTAACATCTCTCTATCCCCGCAAATAATTAGCATTAATTAGACTAATAATATTATTAATCTTAATCAAATTGTCAACTACGACTTACAATGATTCTTTTTAAGTGGCAACTTTCAGACCAACGTCTCAATTTACAACTTACTAAAGTAATATGTAGCATCGATAAAATCGGTGAGGGTTAAGGTCCCGAGAAGAGGCTCTCTGATAAGTTAACTTAATTTGTCTTTTCTAAAATGTTGCATTATAAATAAATAATCAATACATCCCATTATTTTCGGGTTCAGTGTTCATGGTAATAAATTGTAATTTTTTAACACACTGCGAATGTTTAAGTAATATTTCGTTATAGAAGACAATAACGAAATATTACTTAAACACTCGCAGTGTGTTAAAAAATTACAATTTCCTAGAAGGAACCAAAAAGTGTATGGTATGTTGTAAGGTAAAAAGAGAACAGTGTCACAAATTCGTAGCTGGTCCCATACAATTAGATATATTCAGAGCAATTTTTCAGCGATCCAGGAATAATTAACAGCATTAACAAAAATATGACACCCAAAGGCACTAAATCTGTTGCTACATCTAGCAACAAGTTTAATAAGTTACAAATGTACAGAAAAACCAAGAAAACAACAACAAATACACTTGGTTTTTTAAGCACTTTAAGGTTCTATGAGACTGCTCATTATCCAAGTTTAATATGAACTAAAATATTTTCCTAAATAAAAGAACAGGAAACTTATGATGGTTTCTTTGTGTTTTTGGGCGTGTCTGGTAATAAAAAACAGACCGAACTTAGTTTTTAATATAAATTTATTACCAAAGATGAACAATACCATCTCGGCACTCAAATTAACAGTCGTACATTTAAATTTATAAATATAATTTTGTCATAGGAGTAGTTTCACCCACTTCGACGGGCGGTAAATGAGTGGGTATATGCGGTAGTGGTTTTGTGGAGGCAATTGCTATTTACCCTGTAAATATCGTCCCAGTGCTCATCCTGTAAGTCATTTAATTTATTATCACAATTTTTGAACAGGAGTAGTTTCACTCCATGGTAACATGTGATAATGTATGAGGTAATATATAACTGTTTTCTACATAATATTGCAATTTCTGAATAAAACCTTAAAAAAACACATTCTATAGCAAATTTTGTTTTCTCATTTTGGCTGCTGAAAGTGACTGCTAACTTCACATCGGTTAACTTTTTCCAGTCCACTCGATACATTACGAGTTACGCGATTTAAACAATTATTTTAACTATTGTTTGTACCAACTTCCAGAAAATCGACGCACAAATTCACACAACCTTTAGGGTATACTGCGTCCACTCGGTTCGGTTTTAATGCCCACAAAATGACCCCTAGCCTATGGCCTATAGGGTGTTTTCCTTTCTGACGTTAATCCCAAGCAACAAAACTAATTCATAACTTCAGTGCGACCCGAATAATTTCGAAAAATAGCCGACGAGATAACCTCTCTCGATAAGTTTATCGCACCAGGTTGGATTAGATCGCTTGTTTATCACGTCACGTGAACTGTGCAAATCATGTGTGAACGATAAATAATAAAGATCGAGTAAACAAAATAAAAATCAACGATAGAAAAACTCACGCTTTGGAATCCGTTCAGGAGAAAATCCAGAAGCACCCACATAATCGAGCGGACTTTAACATCGACGTATTGCCAGTGAGACATTTTAATCGCGAATAATGTCGGGAGAAAGAATTAAACATTGTAGCCGAGGACGTAGCTTTATCAATCATTTAAATTTACCCAATGACCAAAAACATTAATAGACCAATTGTTCAATGTATTCCATCAACCTTGTGTACCCGCATAAGTTGCCCATTGTTAACAAAACAAGGTGATGGTGTGGCTGATGAGCATACCAAAATACCCGATAAACGTATTCAACGTGAATCGAAAATTAAAAAATATGAAACAATTTTATGTAACACATTGTTTTAAACCTTTAGTAAATAAAACTCAAAGATCAATTACGGCACCGTATAATATACTATTTGCTTTATTTAGGTACCTCAGTAATTTTAGTAAAGGTCTTGAGCAACAATGCAACTAATATCCTTTATGTATTTCCATTTGAGTACTCTGCAAACTTTTATGCCGCCCGGGGTGAAATGCGTGTATATACAGTCAACTCCGTTTATAACGTACCTCAAGGGAACTTAAAAAAAGTACGATAAATGCGAAGTACGTTAAAGGCATATATATTCATACAAAAAATGTACTTACCTCATAAATATGTATATAGTATATACATATATATACCTAATGTGATATGTGGCAGTCCTATATAGCGATTGAATAAATACCTGAGGTATTATTGGGGATTATAAAAATTCAACACATGGTGTAATGTATTTATTACATAATAAGAGACTACATTAAACAAAATACATATGTATTACTATACTACATATGTAAATAGTGATACAAGATAATATATGTACGTACTTTCATTCATTTAGATTTTTATTCGGCATTTTTATAATAGTCCGTAATTTTTTTTGGATATTTGGATTGGTCCATGTCATTTTTTCAATATGTATTTGTAGAGACATGCAGCAATCCAAAATATCTTGTGGTACATTATTCGACTGTATAAAACGAGTAATCTGATACATTTTATCTCGTGCCTCTCGTAAATTAATTACAGGTTCTGGTTCACAAATTGGTTCACAAAATTCATCATTAGTTTCTACAACTTGCATGTTAATTTTTTCCTGAACCTCCCTTACAATATCATCGTCAGACATTTCCTCTACGACAATTAAATTATCATCTACATCAACATAACATTGAAAATCTGCTTGATTTGAACAGAAGTTTGATACAAAGGTACTTAGTGGTAGATCATCCTCTGGTTCAAAATCATCAAAAGATTCATGTTCATTTGGTAGTGTTAATTTAGCATGTGTGAAACAGTTTTTTATTGTACGCTCCGTTACACACCCCCAGGCTTTATGCAACAAATTTATAGCAGATAAAACATCAACAGAAAAATTTATATTCCTGTCTATTGCATTAACCATTTCACTTAGTAGAAAATGTCTGTAATGAGTCTTAAGGTTTTTTATAATGCCTTGGTCAAGTGGCTGTAATTTAGCTGTTGTATTTGCTGGAAGAAATTGCATTTTAATGTTTTTTAATTCCAATCGTGGATGTGCCGTACAATTATCTAACAATAATAAAATTTTTCTTTTTTTCCGGTCAAGTTCTTTATCCCATGCGCGCAAATAGTCACTAAATATTGAAGACGTCATCCACGATTTTTTATTTGCTGTATAAGTTACAGGAAGCGATTTCACAGTTTTAAAACATCGGGGTTTTGAAGATTTACCAATAACTAAAAGCTTGCGCTTCTCTGTACCACACATGTTAGTTGTCACTAAAACTGTTAATCGATCTTTAGAGAGTTTACCTCCAAAACACTTTTCACCTTTGAATTTTAATGTCTGATTCGGTGTTAATTTATAAAACAAACCCGTTTCGTCCGCATTAAAAATGTCTTCTTCCTTGTATCCACGTCGAATTTCAGGCCATTTACTCAGCAACCATTCTTTTACATTTTCCTCACTAACTGCACCGGATTCACCAATCACGCTCCCGGAAGATATGTTGTGCCTTTTCTTAAATCTCTCGACCCATGTTGCGCTGCACTGGAAATTATCGCCTTCCAATTTCTTTCCGAATTCTTCCGCTTTTGCATGTAAAACTGGTCCATTGATGAGTGCGCCCTTTTCTCTTACGTTGCTAAACCACTTCAGCAAAGCTTGGTCCGTTGTGTGGTGAGCACTTTTCTTGACCCGCTTCGATTTTCCGTTTGCATTTTCTTCGAAAGTCTTTATTATGGTCTCGCGGTTTTTCCATATCGTATTCACTGTCGATTTGGATAACTGATATTCGCGACACATATCACTTTGTTTCCGTCCGGCTTCTATTTCGCGGATAATTTTATATTTTTCCTCTACAGAGAACGCTAACCGTTGTTTTTTATTGGGATTGTCCGTCATGTTGGGGTGTTTCAGTTAAACTAAGGATAATAAACAAATGAGTCGGGTTCCGATCTATTCATAATTTACGCAGCAGGTACCTACACAGATATAACGGATATATTTTTGGGGAAATCCGTGTTTCGCTAATCCTGTTAATTCCTTAGTCCTAAACCGTTCTAACGGTTTGGGATTTGTCATGCTAACGCTGACAATTTCTTCGAAATTCGTGGTAATAACGTACTTTCTAAGAGATTTTCGTCCGCTAAATCCGACAATCCGTTAAAAGCAAGTACGGTAAATACGATGCTTATTTTTAATAAAGTAAAGGGCATCAGTTCGGGACTTCCTAAAAAGTTCGCTAAATCCGATAGTCCGCTAAATGCGAGAGCGTTGTAAACGGAGTTGACTGTATATATAGTACTACAAATAGTATTCAATCTTGCGTGTGGTATATGTGTATGTTTAAAAGTAATATATGTACCCATTTCCATTTATTCCACTTTTGAAACGAGTATATTAAAAACAATGGAAAGTAACAACGATAACAACAAATATGTATTCTTTTCGTAATTTATCAAAGAAGCAATGCTCGATACAAACAGTACGTATGCATTATCTTTGAGTTGCGTAATGTAATACTGATCTGTATATGTCACTATATTTTATATGTAGTTGCGAATCATTATTAACAAGGTCTCTGACATCAGCAAACGTTGAAGTTCAATGAAGATGAAAAAATTTGCCAAAACTGCGTTGACGTCATTTGTATCGATCCCGCAACACCTTTAGAAACCTTACAAAGCGCCTATGATTCTAAGCCAATTCCACACTATTTATTCAGGTAGTCCACCATCGCCTCGCAGAATCAATACAACTTAATCAAGTTTGTTTCTGCTTTCTCTCAATTACTAAAGAAAAGAAAAATGTAATTAGAAATTGTATAACAACAGAAGTCCATCAATCCGAAGAAAATGTACAACTAATTAAAAGCAACCCACTCCTTCACTTTATACCTACAACAAAGAAATTGAGAGGTGTAATATCGAGATGTTTTCCGAAAGGCCAAAGATAATTTACACGACAAAATTTTGGATTTTCTCTTTATGAATAACAATTGCTATTAACGTTTACCTTGACATCTTATATTCCGAAAAATTTCATATTGCAACACTCTGCATATATGTGAACGGTGAATTAAGCAATAGAGTTTTATCACTTTTGCAACTATTTGCTCAGTTCACACAGTACTTGCATTGTAAATTTCACACTAGACACAAAACTAAAAATAAAATTGATTCACAGTGAGTGTCGTGGATGTATTTTTAACAAATAAGTTACGTATGAAATTACGTCGACTCAATGGATCGATTTAAAATGGCTTTGATAGGCATCTACTTGCCCTTTGTACGGTACATCGCCCATACACTAGTTTTAAATTCGCTTTATAAGACCGCTTAAAACAAGATAGTTGAAGTATTAATAGTTGATATACAGACCTATTCTACAGAGTCGCAGTATGGTATAAATATAAGAGCGAAAGAAAGGCCATATATTTCTCGTTGGCTAAACAGAGAAAGAACTTTTGCGACGTTGCTACCTCGCGAAACATCACAGTCATCCGCTCCGCACACTCGACCGGCAGACAATTATGATATGAGTTACTAAAATCCGAGACGACCCCAGGCTGAAAACGTAAAGCGATACGTGTTAGGTACCTGGACTTGGACTGCGGCCGGCAACGTTTCAAAACTTCCATCTGTCATACTAACGAACTACTATTAGTTTCTCTTTTGCTCTTGTTGATTTCGGGACAGGCGTTAGCTCCGTATATATAGTAGTGAAATTCGCGACGGAACAAATGTACAGAAGAAAATTATCGACTTAACCGTCTATTCCGTTAAGAAACGGTAACTACCGACACGTGTTTCTGCTTATTATCTTCGTCAGGGTGGTATAACCAAGCGATGTTTGACACTTGGAAAAAAAATTATACAACTCAAAAAGAACGCGAACAGTAGAGAGCAAAGCACTTTTGCGTCTGTAAAGGAAAGATCCTCCCTTCGAGGACAACAATCCATACGTGACGCGGTGGCCAGCTATAGCCAACTGTCACGAATCTTTTGTCGAAGGAAATTTAGTAGTGAAATTCGCGACGGAACAAATGCACAAAAGAAAATTGTTCATAACTGGTGTTTCAGTTACAGATGGATTGCTAAATTTTATAACTCATCACGGCTTACCTTTAAAAATCACGACCGATAGCGGTACCGAATTTAAAAATATAGATCTAGAGACTTTTTTAAATTACATAGAATAGAATTGTATTTCACTACACCAAAAAAAAAACAGCAATTCTAACTCCCCTGTCGAAAAATTTCATTCAAGCCTATTAGAACATTATCGATGCTTACTTGAAGAAAATAAAGACCTAACAAACGAATAATTAATGAAACACGCTGTTCTGTGCTATAATAACTCTATTCATTCAGTTACAAAATTAACGCCGTTCGAAATAATAAATGCACATATCGATTCTCCAAATCCATTCGACCTAAATGATCAATTAATCCTTTCCACCTATGTTCAAGATCATAAACAAAATATAAAACACCTTTATAAAAAGGTCCATGAACGAAACGCCGAAGTAAAAGAAAAAGTTATTGAAAAGTTAAACAAAGAACGCTCAGAATCCCCTGCTTTCTCAAAACAACAAACCGCATACATAAAGACTAAATTTAGAGACAAAAAATTGCCAAAATTCAAAACGGTTGATGTTTTGTCTGAGGATGAAGTTCATTTAAATATAAACAAAGGTACCGATCATAAAAGTCTAAGTAGAAAACCGCGTAATGACAAATCGAACTTGTTACAGGTAACCAATGGACAGACGACTACTGATCTTGTGCCTGGTCCTTTAGGTATACTCTAACCAGTAGCAATTGGAACACTCGACAAAATCTGAATTTACCGAGGGCATTCGAAAAGAGCCCGTTATTTCTATAAAAAAACATGGGACTTATTTCTTTGCTTATTCAGAAACGCACTGGTATATTTTAAAATGCAGGTGTTCGTGTTCGTGCAGTCGCCCAAGTGAAATCGTATATGTGAATGTATGGTTATATACAGATAAAGAATTAAAGGGTCCATTGGGTAGCAAATTTTTTTTTACGACAGCGGTACCTCGTTTGTATCTTCTTCTTCTTCCTCTATGGAGCAGGTGTAGTCTTCTTCGGTACTTATACTCGAGAAAGCAGTGGTGTGTGTATGTGTGTGCCATTTATTTATGCTATTTGAAAGTGAATTCATTGTTGCCGATCCAATTCTGACTGGACGAAGTATACAAAAAAATAATGGTAATGGAAACGAGATACGTCTCACAAATCTTGAAAACCTCTTACTACCCCTTAAGTTAGGAGATTCTAGAACAATATATAGTAAACATACATTTTTACATTATTTAGATTTAAGTGAATTAATCCAACAAGTAGATACATTAGAAAACGCTTTTAATTATCTAAAAAGTAATTTTGAAAAATTAAATGCAACTAACCCAATTTCTTACATTAAACTAGCACGTAATTCTTTAAACAGAGCAGAATTCTTAATAGAAATGACCCGGAAAAAAATAGATAACTCACCCAAATATTCGAAAGAAAAGAGGACTTGTTAACATTATTGGCAAAGTTAACAAATGGCTATTCGCAAATTGAGATTCAGAAGACGGAGTCAAGTACGACACAGCAATCGAAATTTTAGAGAAAAATCAGAAAATAATTACACACGAAACTTCAGCTCCAAATAACTCTCTTTAAAAAGCTAATCGACCACTATAACAAATCAATCACTATTTTATCAAGAAATTAGGATAAACATAACGAAAATTTAAATAAATTCTAATCAGCAGTCGACAGTCAAATAATCGGTCTTGGACAATACATTAGTTTACAGTCTGCTTTCAGGTATCCACGTAGATTGTCCAAACGTTGTATCATTCCTAGATAATTTATAAAATGCTATTATATTCTCGAAACTCAATTCTCTACATCCTTCAATAATATATGTAAAAGAAATTCTCGAAATGATCGAACATCTGAGAAGAATTTACAAAGAAAATGAAAATCCAAATTTTAAGAATCCATTGACGTTTTATGAATTTTTAGGCACCCAAGTGCACTTTTCGGATAAGAAAATAGTATTCGCAATTCATGTTCCTATAATCGACTCTGAATCCTTAGAATTCTATCATCTATTCCCTATTGTCCAAAATCACCGAATGTTCATTCTCGAATACCAATATTTGGCACGGAGCACTTCAACTACAAGACCAGAGAAGGCCGCCTGCCCCCAACGATTATAGACTACCAGGATTGCTCAGTTCGCCGAATCCGTCAGACAAAAACTCTGTGACGTCATCACCGGTGCTGGACAGAAGATAGAGATTTATTCATTTTACTGTAGTAAACGTAAGATTTATCATTGCAAACTGTACGGTTTACGTATGTACTCTACGTAATCCATATTTACGTACGATATCCACATCACATCATCCACAGATCAACACGTAAACGCACCTCAACACCGGTGATGACGTCACAAAACTGTCCAACATTGGTCAAATGTAAGTGAGCAATCCTGGTTAGTTTATAATCGTTGGCCTGTCCCGTCCTAGAAGACACCTATTATTGTCACCAAAACTACTTACCAGTCGACACCTGTACGATCCAGATATTCCAAGGGGAATCACTGAGAAATTGCCCTATCCTCGAAGTCAACATTCAAGAATCCATAATCGAACAAATCACACAAGAACAGGTCTTCATAATGCCGAAAGAAACTCAATGAATCCTGTCCAAATGCAAGACGGACCAATATTTCGATATCGCCAATCCCAGCTTAATAAAAGTACCAGAATCCTGTGAACTCCAGATCGGAAACAAGAAATTCGTCAACAACAAACATATTCAACAGGGAAAGCCGCTAATTTTACCAAAGCTAGAGATCACCGAGTTTCCAAAATCGATAAACTACCAATCGACTAATATAACCAAAATTGACTTCGATAACTTATACGAAATCAATAACGCCGCGAAACAAATGCTACCGATTCAAGAGGAAAAAACCAACCCCTTCACCATTCCGACCATGAGTTTCGTCTTGGGACTTGGGATAATAGGACTTAACGCCGTTACCATGTACATCCTGATGAAGAAAAAGAAAATTAAATTGTTCTTCAAGAAGAAGATGGAAGACCCCAGAGGACAACCCTGTGGCAAAAAAAAATTCGATTGTTTTTGCCACTTAAGGAGGGAGGAGTTACCTGTGTACAAGTCGCACGGTCAACCAAGACAAGGAGATGCAACTCAACGCTATATCATGTTACTAGTACATGTACATCATATTGTTCATATAAAAATTGTACTTGGAAAATAAAGATCATTATCTGTTTAGCTGTCACACAAGTAAGAGTAGTTGTATTTTCGTTTTTTAAAAAAGTCTCATCCCGGTCGAACCGACTTAATTCGTGAGAGTTTATCTAACCACCTCACGCTCCAAAAAAACCTAGTAGAAATTTATTTAATCATCCCACTGCCCAAAAAGCAGAAATTTATTCCATCATCCCACGTTCCAAAAGCCCTTGTAGAAATTTATTGAAAAATCCTACTTCGCCAAAACTCCCGAAGAAATTTATTCAATTAATGTACTCCCCAAATAAACCATACACAAATTTATTGTCGAGGAAATATTAATTTTACAGTTAGCTACTAATTTATATCACAAATTATACTGTTTGAGTGGCAGCCGACCCTTAACACGGTTTTAGGAACCAGTATGTAGTCTTTGTCCAATATTTAATACAAAACTTTAGCGGACTAAATTATGCGCATTTTCGAATTAAATGTGTTTTTTGGGAGTGGGTGGTTGAAAAAATTTTTACAAGAGTTTTTGGGGAGTGGGGTGATATAACAGCGTTCTATCATTAACCCTATCGCTCACCGAGACATTTGTGGACACTAACTTTATATATTTTTAAATACAAGTTTTATAAATTTTCCACGCTATCTCATGCTGTGCTCATACGTAGACATCCATAAGACTGCTAATAGAACAGAAGTGGTGCCACCTGTGCAAAATATGAAACTTTTGTTACGGGCTTATACCAAAGCTTGTACACTACGAAGTTTTTAGATACGCTAAAGAAAAAGTGCCTTTATTGTATTGTGGGTTGTAGGCATTAATAAACTGTCTCAAAGGGTGTAACTTTTTAATTGGTAAGTACAGATAGGTACAAATGTATTATGATAGTATGTTTTTTTTTAAAAAGTAATGTAAGTACTCATATGTGGTCACTGTGTAATAATAGTAATAAGTAAGAGTAATAATAGATGGAAAAAACGACCATTGACTAACGAAGAGCTTCTGCAGATGATTGAAGATGGGTTGTCTTATATAGAAGCTCTCTCAGATGATGAAGAAAGTGACGGGGGCTTGATAGAAGATGCAGAGAATAGTGATGGTAAGATTTTAGGTTGTATACTACTTTTTTACTTATCCCTGACTTATAAATTTCTCAGATGAGGATCGGGCAGATGAAAATGGCATGATATATAATACATCAGATGGCGAGCATGTGACAGCTGAATCTGAATTTGTTTTGCCAGAACCAGAAGGACTGACAGTTGAGCTTGAACCTGAGGAAACTTCTATGCCAGAAAAAATGAATGTTTTAGATTACCTAAAAAATAATGACCTCACAGCAAAGAAAGATATAAAATGGTGCACAGGTCTGACATATATTACTCCAAAAATTACTTGGCATAGTGAGTATACTGAAACACCTCTGGAACTGCAAGGTTCAATACATTTTTTTCAAAATTACTTTACCGAAGAATTGTTTGAAAAAATGGCTTAGTGTACAAATCTTTATGCTGTTCAAAACAATGTAAAATTTGAGCCCACAAATAGTGAAGAACTGCGAACTTTTGTAAGCATACATATAATAATAGGAAACTTACATTATCCCAGAATAAAATTTTACTGGGAACCGCAGCTATGTATTCCCCAAATAAAAAAACTGCATGCCAATAAATAGATTTTATAAATTACGGCAAAACATACATTGTTCCTTTTAAGGGTCCAATAAACATAAAGCAATATGTCAAAAATAATCCAAAGCCATGGGGAATAAAGCTATTTGCATTATGTGGTACCAGTGGCCAAATGTTTAACTTTGTTATATATCAGGGTGCTAAAACGGGACTAGATTCAGTACACTTGGCGGTTGTCGGACAGGGAGCTGCAGTAGTTTTAAAACTCGCAGATCGAATATCAGAGCCAAATATAAATTTATTCTTTGATAACTTCTTTTCTAATTATAATTTGCTTCAATATTTACGATCAAAACAAATATATGCAGTATGTACAGCAAATACATTCAATAGACCAAATAGATTCAATAATCCAACATTTTCCTGTGACAAAGTTATGAAACAAAGGGGTCGTGGTTGTTCTGAAGAAATCATTAGTCAAGATGGGGGGGTAATTTTAACAAAGTGGTATGATAATAAGCCTGCCATAATGGCTTCAAATTACTTAGGTATAGGCGACCGAGACTCATGCAAAATATGGGTAAAAAAAAATACATTCAAGTCGATCGACCGGAGGTTATCAAAGCCTATAATACACAAATCGGTGGAGTGGATAAAATAGATTTCTTGGTGACCATTCATCTTACATGCATGCAAAATTATTGGGTATTCAAAAAAAGAACTTGTTGGATTCAGTTCATTTTCGCGCAGCAGTCGCTGATTCACTGATTATGGCTAACAAAACAATAAATAAAAAACGAGGAAGACCATCTTGTAATACACCGGATCTACATATTGAACCTGAAAAGAAAAACCGCCCTAATGCTGAATCTAGACCACAGAGGCACAGAATGATATATAAGGCTAGATAACATTGGTCACTTACCAACATATTAGATAAAGAATTTGGTAGGTACACGTTGTAAATTTCAAGACCGCAAGGGAAAATCTCGAAATATGTGCTGCAAGTGTAAAGTGCATTTATGTCTAACAAAAACCAATAATTGTTTTTATAAATTTCATACTTCATAAATTCACAATGACCACAATTGTGGACACCCCATAATGACCACAATTGTGGACACCCCATACTTTTTGACCTTAGTTTAATTTATTTTATATTTGTGTAAAATCATAAAATAAATCATTTTAACTGTATCTTGAGTTTTATATTTTTATTAGCGAAAATTAAAAGTCGTGAGTGAAAGGGTTAATTAGTACAACAATACCATCCCTTTAACGACCAGAAAAAAAAATGGTTTAAATGGGTATTTCCCATAGAGAAATTGGGAACAGGAGAAATTGGTTGATTGGAAAAAACCGTTCTTTAAAGGTTTTCACGGTAGTAGGTAATGGGGCACTTCAGACCACCCCCACCACTACCCTCTTCGGAACCGCTTTGAACTGGAAATTCGCAGCGCGAGTGAAAGGGCATTTTCATATTAAGAAAATTGTCTTAATCATTCAATAACAGTCGTTCCATTACAGTTTCATGTCAGGCCTTGCGCAGAAAATGTAGCAACATTGCGTTTCTACTTTCCATTCATCGTCTCCCACAAAACGTGTTTAAAAATGTTTCACTCTGAGCACTATGATTTGTAACAATGGTCCCGCCTCTAGATACACTCGACACTTCACCTTTCATGTCGCTAAAACATCGAAATGTTCAAAATTTGATATGACTAAGGTCATTTGAAGGCAAATGCCCTTTATTTCATCTTAAAAAAGCGCTTCGATTCCGATATAGCTCCTGAGGTGTAAGACACTGGGTAAGGTTGTGGTCTTAATCTCTCTTTTATATTCGTTCTCTAGTTCGTAATAATTGAAATCCTTTATGCTCCTGAAAAGCCACTTAGTCATTTACTGTACTTGCCCAACGTATTTCCCCCTTTTTTTTTTGAGGTGGGATAATACAAGAAAAACGGGGGCCTGTCAAATAGCCGACTGTTTAAAAACTCTGCCTTCGCCGTGATATGGCGTATTCTTTCATGTGTCTAACTGACGCATGTTGTAAACGGCGGCAATTTAAAAGTAAGATTTTTTATTTTTGGGCAGTTGCGGCCTTTCGGTTTGATTTTCGACGCGAAACCGTGCACAGATTCGATTCTTGGGTATAATGAATACGTATGCCGAATTTGAATCAAATCCGTAAGGCGCAGCGAAGCCTTTGAGGACCTCGTGTCTTCTGCACTACATTCCTGCTTCATTTAATTGTTTTTATAATTTGGTCACTATAATTCTAATGACATAACACTGGACGAGTCAAGTTTCGGAGAAGCATTATTGGACCACAAATTTGATGCGATACATTGAGACCATTTGCAATGAAATAATTCAGAAATTCTCCTAGTTAATTAGTCGCATCAACTTGGTCGACGATGGTGAGTACTGATTTTCATTTCTTTTAGGGATTTCCTTTAAAATAGCATTCTGGAAAGAATGCTATTGATGGGGCTACTTATTCGTTATTAGTCGTAAAAATGGCTCGTTAATACATCCAAGAGGTACGGTGATTCAATATTTGCACAACGTCTTTATACAGCGACCGAATGAGTTCGTCAGCCATCAGAATAATCTTACCGAAAGTTTCGGATGGTTTAACCTGATTACCTTTTTCTGTTAGTTATTTTGAGCAACTATTAGGCTGACCCAGCAGCACCCTAACGGCGAGAATATAGTAGGTAGGGATGCAGTCTGGCTGGGCGTAGCAACCCAATGATACATTTTTCTTTTACATTATATTTTAATCACATATTGTCATGAAATATACCCTAAAATAATCACTGAACCATTAAATTTGGAATTCAATTGAAGAAATTTAAAATGGCCGCATCTCCATATCATTAGCAATCTTTGCATGATGCCTTACACAGACTTAAAGGGAGCTACGATTTTATTTATATAAAAAAAATATGTTTCGAACATTAATAATGAATATTAAAATTTGCGGCAAAAGCATTAAGACGTCTACCTACCTTGCTTATTTTTACACAATCTCAATTTTTCCAGAATCTGGAGTGAAGCGATGACAGATAAAATGCTAGTATAATTATACAAATTGGCGATTGAACGAATACTAAATAATTTTGTGCCCACACCAATTATTTTCAATATTATGTTATGATTAATTTAGGTGAACTTTTTAGCCTTAAGTTTCAAGGTAAGGATATATATATGTTATTCGCAATAGCCGAAATCGGCCACTGGCCGAAATTTTTACCCACAACGCGTTGTGGGTATAGTAGTTTACCCATGATGCGAATGAAAACGTTTTTTCCGAGCCGTGTGGGTAGAATGAATTAATGAATGAACGCGTTGCTGGCAAAAATTTGGGGCAGTGGGCGATTTATCCTTGCCCTCTCGCAAATACATCGCACGTTCCGCATGCAAACAAAAGCGCGTCGAACGTTATTGCGTGTCATGAGTAGCATAGTTTACCCACAACGCGTTCTGGTTAATTCATTCTACTCACTGTTCGGAAAAAACGTTTCCATTCGCATCGTGGGTAAATTACTAAACCCACAACGCGTTGTGGGTAAAAAATTCTGGCAGATTTTGGCTCTTGCGAATAACGTGTATATAATATATATATACATTAAATTTGTGTTTAAAAAAACAATTCAGCGCAATACAATCAAAACCATGTATCTAAAAATAATCAGAACATCATACCGTGTGTCTGTGTGTCATCATCGCGATCTGTTTCCAAAGACTTGCTACAAGTGCTATATTAAAACGAATGAGAACAATAAGTATTTGATTCAAGAGAATAACTATTAAATAATTAATTGTCAAAATTCTTTAAAAAAAGGTTGAAAATTGTTCCGTGTAATCACGTACTTCCCGGCAAAATGGCACTTGGGGGTGATATATAGATTGCAAAATGGCCTGCATGTGAGTTGTGAGATCAGCCTAGTTTGACCTATCAACGTTGGATGTAGACATATATTTGTCCAAATAATAATATAGTTTGTAACAGGTTTATGCATCATTCCTAACTAACTGCAAAATTAGCTAATAACACTCCACCTCAGTCCGACGAAGTTCTTTCCAGTCGCGGAACATAAAGAGCATCGAGACTAGTAGTTGGTAGGAGCATAGCTCAAAAAAAGAGTAAGAAAATTCCGACAAATGAAGGAAATTGAGATTCAGACACTAAAGAAAAAATTACACACCTTCGAAAATACGTATAGAAGACTTCAGTAAAAATTATAGAAAAAAATGAAAAGCAGAAAAAAAATCTGATAATTCAGGTACAAGTCGAAGTTTTGCAGGAGAAAGTTAAATCAGATCCTCGAAAGGTTGAAGAATTAAAAGATAATTTCTCTTGGAAGGTTACACAACAACTTCAAGATACCAGGCTAAAAACAAATAAATCTAAATAAATTTCTTTTTTAAACTGTTACGTGAAAAGGTATTAAAAAATACAAAATGAAAAGTAAATTTTCTACATGTATTAAGTACCTAGAGAAAAACTCAATTTTGTAAGTTACGATGCAACAGTTTTTGACAACTAGTGCTAGATAAAAATTTGCCCAAGAATTAAGAAAAAGAAAAAAGAAAAAGAATATACCAAGGAAAGAAAAATGTATAACCAAAAAATGTGTAACTATGCAGAAGAGATTTCTTAGAGAGACGATAATTAAGTCAGTATCAATATTTTTTACTTCTGTTCTTATTTACTAGTGAAAATTACATCTCAGTTTACAAAGCTACCGATAATAGTATGTGTATCAAAGGTAGATGACGAAGAACTAAAAGTAGGTAGTTAGAACTAAAAGGTGTGTAACGGGAAAAACAACACCTCATTTAAGCTTCATTTAAAATGTTTAAGTTACATTAAAGAGGAATCTATTCCTAAAGTTCTTTCAGAACCACGCTTACTTTTAAAATGGAACCGAATATATTATATATTTCTAAAAGAAAGAGAAATTTTTGGAAGTTTAATCTCTTCTCGTTCGGTTCTCAAAATTTTTAAATTCATAACTGTTTCTCTCACTTTGTAAATGTTTTATAATCATTTCCGCGTGTTCCTCCTCATTATCTTGTATCTTGTAAGTGAAGTATGGAGAAAGTAAACATATTTAAAACTGCTAACTTTTTAAAATATCCTTTCACCTTCTATTTAGATCTTTCTAATAAACAGCCAAATATTAAAGTACGGCAATTTTATTTTAAAACCAAATTTTCGTTTCAAATTACTACTCAGTAGTACATGTAAAATCACCCGAATATAACTACTATTTGGAAAAAGTTCTAAGCGCACATAGTTCAATCAAGGTAAGAGGGTTTTGAAGGAAAAAAGGATGAAACGTCAGACGTGGGATTTACAGGAAACTTCCTTGTGAATAGATCGATGTAGTGATGATAGGCAGAAGACAAAAGGCAGTAAAATCCGAAAAGTCAAAATTACCTATATCAATTAGAAACGTTTATAGACGTCATAAATTAACAATCCTTCGACACAAAACCAGATTTATTACCTGGGCGAAGATTATCACGCAAACGGCACAGTACACATCAGAAACAGACGAACTTTTCAATACGAAGTCGCAATGTATTATACACATTCAGCACACTGTCACCGAGCTCCGAACTCAGACTGAGCCCGCAAGTCGAATTACAAAAATTTTGTAAAAGCGATTTCACTTCCTCCTTTCCACTTTGAGGAACAAGAAGCGTGTATTCCAATTCAATGGTTAGGTAACACAATAAAAACGCCTTTTTCTGGGTCCCCGGTTACGTGCACGTAACAGTTTTTCGGATCCGTTAGGCTTCGCGGATGGGGGTCAGTGCAGTGAGAGTGTTTCACCGTTAGAGGCATCATCTGCTACAGATTTATCACAAGAATATATTAGCGAAATTCGTACCCTAGTTAACTGTACAGTTATTCGATCAAACCTCAACTAAACCGTAGGAAGTTTAAGGATGTACGAGATTATTTCATGCGGCTTTTTAAACGTGTCTACAAGAGACAAGAGGTTAGGTAACATGACGCTTAATTGCAACTCAGCTTTTGATACAATTCCTGCAAAACAAATTATTCCGTGAACTATGTATAAAGAGGAGTTGAGTCATCTTCCAAATTTGCTGGAATCTAAGGCTTAATCCTAGATAGGTCACTACAACAAATTCATTAGGTAATTACTTTATTATCTGAGCAAGTAAGGCAACGACGATCTCAAGATCTCTCGAGTAACTGGCAAAGAAATTGCACATTAAATATCAGTAAAGTATCACACTCTTAAGTAATTATCCCAGGTCAAATTTTACAGAAACTGAATTCTGGCAATGCAAAAAATAAATGAGTTATTGCTCTACTTTTTGTTAAGATTTTATGTTGATTAATTTCTATATAAGCACAAAAGTAGACTATAAATTATATGAGAATATAGAGAGAGATAGAACATGGTAAAGAACCTAAGGTTTGAATGGTAGGAAGGCAGCAGTGACATAAAGGAGGCTGCGCTTTAATTTGAAGTGGATAGTGATGAAGGAACTCATCAATTACAATCAAAGCAAGAGCTTTTCGAAAATGACCAGAAAAATTATGTTCGTTTTGAGATCCATATAGATAAAAACGGAAAGATGAAGATGAGTCCTTGTATACAATATAAGAACGCTAGCACGCAACATACTGCACACTTATTGTTTTCTGATAACTTTCTTTAATTTTTATACGTTTTAGTACCTAATAAATTAGAATGTGACTAGAAATTTGTTTGATTTATTTAAAATGCGTCTTAAGAAATGTTCAAGCCACAAATACAGAAAATTCTTCACTCTATGACACAAAATACTCCGGAAAGAGAGTTATTAGGTGAACAAGAACCTTCACCCTCGGCTTCGCGAGGAATAGACGGCTCTAATTTTACTGTACGTAACAGCATCAGATAACATTTTGGTTTGCAGTTTGGCTTGCAAGGAGCACCTTCTTTGAATTTGTATAAGTTGCATTAAACAATAAGGAGAAAAGAACATTTCAGTTTTTGCTGTTGGATTTTTAAGTTCTGCTATACATGGCTGTAACTTAATTTTTTTAAGGTAACAACCTTATTTTCTTATTTGCAAATATTAATCTTGCCAGGTTACCATATCTCACCAGATTCAAGAATTAGTTGCATATTGCCACACATAAAATAGTTACACCCTTGTTAACAAGGAAAAGCCATAACAGCAATGAGCATGTGTAGATAAATTGAAATTAACAAAGTAATTATCAAAACATCTCGTTTTGTATTGAAGTGGATAGGTAAATAAATGAAACTTTACAATGAAGAATTTGTGCATTTTTTAAAATGTTTTTTAATGAATCATCAAATTTCAATATTAGTGTCATTGCGTAACGTGGTCCTTTCATTTACAAATCAAAAGGGTGTCACACAACCTTTCATAAATATTTCACTTAAATATTACTCTACATACAGTGGAAAGACGCATACAGGTTAAGTAAAATAAAAAAAATACAATAAAATATGTAACTCGTGGTTTTTGCGCATAATTACTTTATTGAGATTTTTAAAATATTGTAACGAAAAGGCGTGTTGTAAAGTAAACAGCATTGCATTTTTTTGTATGGAATTGAATTGCAGATGGGTGGCGCCGTAGAAATCTCGCCCAGGGCGCTGGTAGTGCTAAAACCGGCCCTGATAACACAAGACCCAACAATGTACTTCACAACACATTACTGCCTTAAACGACGATGTCATTTTGCCAGTATGTGTATACTATTACTTTCAACGGGTGAAAAAGAAAGGGATAACGTTTGGCAACGCTAACAGAGCTCGCGTTACGTTTGATGGCTGTTGTCACTAGCAGAATAAAAAGCTAGCGTAGTTACGCTTCCATATGAATTGATGTTAATAGTTATTTAAGCCACAAGGAATGTAAAGACGTTTTACCATTCGAGGCAAGTGTGTACGAGCCGAGGCGAAGCCGAGGCTTGTCACTTGCCGAGGATGTTAACAGTCGATACATTCCGTGTGGCTTATTAGATTTTTCACGCTGCCATTGAAAATTTCCTCATAATTCCTCAAAAAATGGAATGTTTGACTCTGACATAAGTTGACTGACATACGTCAGACTTACATATGTCAGTCTGACATATGCGTAACTAGGGATAAATCAACTTGAATTACTCTTTTGATTTTCCTAGGAATGTAAATGACAGTATTTACATTCCGTCGTCAAGAAAAAATAATACACGAATGTTATGTGCCATTTTCATGCTACGTATCTATGCATATAAGAGCTATTTACGATAGCGGCAGCGTGAAAAAGCTTTTACAAAAGGTTGTGTTAAAAGTTGGAAAAGAAATCAAATCTATTATTCGAATATGCAAATAAATTGACTTATTATTATGCAACAACTGTGTTTTTGTAACCTATAGTCATTGAACATATGTTTCAAGATGGTATTTTTTGTGTGTTGTATATGGGAACGCACTAGTAATATCGTCAGTACCATGAGAAATGCATGTTGGGTACAGATATAAATTAAAAGGACAACTGTGTCGGGCGGCTATGTACCTAATATTAGAGGATAAAACAGTAGGCCCATGGGTGTTTCCGCCCCTAAGAGTACTTCTAAAAATTTAATTACAATTTTAAACATTTATTGACAGTCTATCGATTAAAGGAAAGCGTTCATTGATCGGCACCGTACGGACGGTACGCACCGCACCGCACGGGATCAGATTTGTTTTTATATACTGCATGTACTATTCCGGATCATCGGAACGATCATCATCGGTATTATAGACATTGGTATTTTTCTTCACCACTATTTTTTTACGTATTTTCAGAGGTAAAAGAAAGCTGAAAAATGAGAAAAGGAAGAAAAACTGGGTGCATATGAAAACAAAAAGACCAACATTTGGAGAATATTACAGTTTATTTTGGGACTTCATTTAAGACTAAATTCTTTCGATATTTTACAACGTCACGTGATGGAATTGAAGTACTATTAGACATTTTAAGATCATGTTAATTAAGGTAGAGTATACAAGACAGACCATTCGGTCAGAAGGGAGCATCGGCAGTTTCCGTACGCCACGAATTTTGATTTAACCTTCGGAATTCCGATCAGAAATGCCGAAATGCGGTCCGGACGTTAGCCATCAGTGAACGCCTACCTTAAAGCAGCATATAAGTACAGCATTGTTCTAGAATGTAAGCTATTTAGGATTCAAAAGACCTACACAGCAAACAAACCTTCCTAGAGGAAGTCTACATCTCTATAAGCAGTTTTCAGATTTTATGGAATTTACCTCTCCTTACAATACATAAATCAAGCTTTCCTTTATACGAAATAATCCTAATCAAATAAGGAAACTTAAGATCATAATTAATGCTCCAACAATGGATGCAATCCTTATTCGATAACGTCGCCCATTAAGTTGAACAGGTGTATTCATTCAACATCTTTATAACAGCTTATAAAAATCATAAATCAATACTTTCACTCTTATGAACAATGGAAATTTTTAGGGGTGTATAAAATTTTCCTCCTTCTTGAGAAAAAAAAGTTCTGGGATTATGTATTTATATTTAAAGCGTCCTACAGTTATTCTTAAAAAAAGTGAATTGTCGAAATACATTTGCTGAGGGCATTTCCTCATCTACTCTTCAAAAAATGTAATTATTGACGACCGTATCGGATTAACATTACAGTAATATTAGAAAGTAATTCCGCACTTGCCACAATTCGCTATCTAGATAGGCAGGAGTCAACCTCGACAAAGAACTTTTTATCGATAAGGTCAGCAATTGCATTGTTTGGGACGTCTCGAAAAAGAAATCGAGATAGCCCGTTATGGGTTCTGTGATTGACTAATGTAAACATTTTTTTTTCGTTTTGGGTTAATCTCGTGATGGTCACGAAAGGTTTCGCATGGAGGTTTTATCAATGCCGCGGACTGATTATCAGTAAAAGTGTCGATTTTGAAACTGTCGCATAAACAACAGGAGTAACAAGAACTGAACTAAAAAAATATTTCAAAGGGATGGCTCAAGCCATTCTAGGATGAATAAGAATTTAATTATAGTTTTCAGTCACTTGCGATACAAGGTAAAATGTAATCCAAAAAGTGTTTTGTGCCTTCTACAAAACAACAGTATTAATTTATGATAGTTCGTGCGACAGGCCCTCGTATAATTTGGTGCGAACTCACCCATATTATGCATAAGCAATAGGAAACGCTCGGTTGTGTCGACTATTAGTCGGGTCACAAGAGTTGTTGAATAATAAGCAGCACAAATCATGAAGTTATGGACGCGGCGTCTTTTAAAGGTTTCAACGGTTTTTTGGCTGTTTCAACTGATTTTGGAAGAATTATATATGTAACTGGTTCCAATATCGGAAATTAAACTTCAGAGGGCTAGTAAGCTATAGAAAATATATCGTAAGATTTATTATCTGAATGCATAGGTATTTATCATAGCCATCTGCATCTTTAATTACTACACTTTCCTATTGTCTCGGCAGGGATGTTCCAATAATGTATTTTACACAAACTTAGATTGAATAGAATCTATTCTTTCTCTCTATTAGGTACACCAAGCATTAGAGCTCAAAAACATATCCGTTCGTGACAACATTCTAAGGAGGTAGCGACTTGCGCTATCTTATAGGGAATTTAATGAGCATCATTATTTTCAAATTTTCAACATCAGATTTAACCGACAACTATTTTTGGTAGATTTATCTAGTATATTGCATTCTTTAACGAAGTCGAAAAAAGAGGAATTAAAATGTGGTTTTCAGTTTTTTGGTATCTAGAGATCATACTTAATCATTTCTCAAAAGTTTAGGTATATAAGTATATATCAGATATAACGAAATTTGTC
This sequence comes from Cryptocephalus moraei, assembly GCA_946251905.1. Classification (NCBI taxonomy): domain Eukaryota; kingdom Metazoa; phylum Arthropoda; class Insecta; order Coleoptera; family Chrysomelidae; genus Cryptocephalus; species Cryptocephalus moraei. Next base: position 37,950,059 of record OX276454.1, on the reverse strand, counting down.
GGCAGGCTACAGGTAGCATTTTTTAAAGAATCACAACGAAATTTGGTACAAAAATCTGTTGGCCGAAAATCTCGGTCAAGTTTGTTAATGGGCCACATAGGTCCAGTGGTTTCAAAATGGTGGCTTGTTATTTAAAAAACAAAACTTTAATTTCGCGCCTGAGAGAAAAATGTTACTTAGGTTTTTTGTTGCCTTTATAGAGGCGAACGACTTTTGTATAAAACATTCTTTCGAGAAACGTACAGAAAAAGTTATTTTTTTCAAAAAATAAATAAAAATAAGAAAAACTTTTATTTCGCGTCTGAGAGAAAAATATTACTAAGGTTTTTTGTTGCCCTTATAGAGGCGAACGACTTTTGTATAAAACATATCTTTGAGAAATGTACATAAAAATAGTTAGAAATTTTGACGTTTGTATTTTTTTAACAACTCGTACACATTTTTGTGGCACTTGTCTGTTATATTACTCTATATCCTACCCATAAATCTACCTTTCAGCCTGTTTTTTTATTAACAATGTACCAAAAAAAAGTTTTTTTTTTCGTTTTTCTTTAAAGGTACAATTCCGAACACGGGGACAGCGACCGACGTCAACCGTAAGCGGCAGACGACAACCACAGCACAGTATATCAAATTCTAAAGGCGCGTCCCCATTGCTCGCGAGCAGCACGAACAAACATCACGAGCGCAACAAACGGAGCGAGCAGCAAAAATTGTACGAAAATCATGTTCGTAGTGTTTAGGCTGTTTGCAGGGTTCCGCGTGATTGCAATCACCCAAAACACGTGTTTCGACTGTTCGGTCGGGTAGCGGTACATCAAAGGAATGGATCTTGTGCGTGCGAGCTTAGTTGACGGGGATTTGGTGATTTTCGTGTTTGCGCGCATAGCTGACGGCGGATTTTTGTTTTTACTGCAGTACGAAAGTTGTTTCGAAATCGGTTTTAGCCATTCGACAAAGATTATTAAAAAACATCCCATCTAATTGCAAATCATGGAGAAGATTACTCCCACTGTATTTCGATCTACTTTTAAAAATATTTGACATCCAACACCGTCTTTTCGTCACTTTTTTTTGTTCTCTTCGTTTTCCAATAATTATTAACGCACTGGCAGCCGCTGTTAACAATAATTCGTCATCCATGTCCGAACCGTACGAGCGCAAACACAGAATAACAATGTGGACACTTGATCTTGAAACGATCTTGACAAACAGTACAAACACAAAAAGCAACAAACCGGACAACAAAAGCGCGATCACGAGCACGAGCATGAGCACGAGCAGGAGCAATGGGTACGCGCCTTAACAGTAAAGTCACTTGGGCGTGTTCGAACACCCATCACCTCTCCTCGTCCCACTTCCCTTGGTTTACGAACTTGCCCACCGAGAGGGCCCACCTCTCGTCGTCGTACCTCTCCCGCTCTACGAACTTGCCGGTATAACGATGTTTTATTATTATTACTATTATTACTTTACGACCACTCGGAAAAAAACGCCGGCTTTTTCGTAGACATCAAAGAAGTGACCATACTGTTAGAATTACATATACTGTGACCACAGTGCTGATAACGATTGTGGTTAGTATGCTTCCGAAGGCGACCACGCGGCGGCAGTTTTCATTTGCAGTTTATCGGTAACAGATCTTTGCAGTTCCATTACTTAAAGGCGAAACAGTGGTTTTTACCTGAAAGACTGTGTGACATTTCCAATAAAATATTTAATATTTTGCTTGAGGAAGAAGAAGATGATGACTTTTTGCTTTTATGCGCAATGAAAAAAAAAAAAAAAAAAGAAAACGTACGATGCAGTTTAATTTTGTACTAAGTTTAATTAAAGAAATAATTATACCAAAGGTTCTGAGGGTTGCTATAAGTGCAGAAGAAAAATTATTTTTGACTAAGGTAAGTTTCAGTTTAAGTAAGTTTAAGTTTAGGTTTGAGTTAAGTTTACATATTACGATATTCCGGATTTTCTTCTTGTATATAAGAAAAATCAAAAAGCTGTGTAATATTGCTAGACCCTGGCATTGCACGACTACTTCCTTCCGACGAGTGGGTTTTGGATGCATTTAAATTACTAGACAACGTCGTACTATATTGTGACATGGATGAAGATGTTCTTGAAGCAATATTGGTATCTGTTGGATTTGCTCTTACCAAGTTAGGATACGACGCGCTTTCTGCTGCCATAATTTCGTACCCAGCCAAAACGATTCCCAATTGTTTTTGGCTTGTGCTTTAAAATGTGGTGGCAAACTTCTTAATACTTCTGCAATGTGACCACAAAACAGTGCAACATCGTCATTCTTTTTGTTTGCCATGGTCTTCAATAATTCTTGTCTTTTTGAATCTCTTTCTTTCCAGAGCTTTAATACCGGGTCATCAGTGATTGTACGTTTTTGGCGCTTTTTCTTCTTTGTTGTCTTTTTTCGGTATGTCATTTTCCTTCTCTTCCAATTCCACTAATTCTTCGCCATTTTTCTCATTTTCTGTATTTTGCTAATCTTTATTTAAGTATGCATGCTCGGCTTCGAACTCTTCTTTTTCATCATCTGCATTTCTCTCGTTTTCGGAGTTCTGTGGTGATTTCGTTACATTGGAGCCCCCTGATTTGTGTTGTCGAACACCATCAACGAACAATAACTACTGATGCCTTTTGTGTTTTGCATTTTTGGAGCAGCCGATCCAGTACCTAATTTTTTTTTCTTGTACCTTTGATATGCATCTCGAATAAACTTCCACTTTTTCTTGCAATCATCACAAAAAAAAATATTATCTACTAATATATGTGTAATATATTTTTTTTCAGATTTTTGGCTACAGGTGAAAGCTACAAATCTCTTTCATTTGCCTATCGCATATCTGAATCTTACATATCACGAATTGTGAGCCATGTTCTTAAAGTTTTGCTGCAGAAATTGGTACCTACCAATATTAATGCAACCTCCTGCTGAAAATGATTTTAAAAATATTGAACAAGAATTTTGGCAAAAATGGAATATACCGAATTGCGTGGGTACCATAGATGGTAAGCACGTTCGCGTAAGGGCACCTAAAAACAGCGGATCACTATTTTTTAATTATAAGGATGTTTTTTCAATCGTTTTGTTGGCTGCTGTCGATGCAAATTATAAATTTGTAGTAGTTGATGTTGGTGCCTATAACAAAGAATCTAATAACGACATATTTGAAAGGTCAGCAATTGGAAAGAACATTGCAAATAATAGTTTTAATATTCCTCCACCAAAATACTTGCCAAACACAACGGTAAAGCTGTCACATTTTTTAATTGGGGACCAAGCATTTGCCTTAAGTAGGTATATGATGAAACCCTATGCTAAAAGAGTTGCCCGATTAGAAAAGCAAAAGCAAATTTATAACTACAGCCGTGGTCGCCGAGTGACAGAAAATGCTTTCGGGATAATGAGTAAGTCTTCAGAATCTTCTATACACCTATTGCTGTAGCACCAAGTGTTGTTGATGATTTAATATTAACTGCCTGTTGCTTACACAATCTTCTTCGTGATGGTTACCTTGAAGAAAATAACCATCCCTTTTATCAATACAATAATGAGGAAGCCAATCATAAAAACATGATCAAGTTTGCTCGTTTTGGCGGATTTGCCAATAGCGAAGGCTTTCGTATCAGAGACCAGCTGAAAGTTTTTTTTTGCAGCCAATATGGTGCAGTTGCTTGGCAAGAAGCCGCTGTCAATTATGGGGCGTAGATATTTATTTATAAAACATATTCATATTCTTATGTTTGTGGAATTAGGTTGACATTAACATGTTTACCCACTTAGCATAAAATAGCGTCGCCATTGTTATAGAGATCAATATCCGAATTTATAATTTAAAATGTTTAAAGATAATATAATAACATAGCATATTAATGTGTAAAAGTAGTCTTTTGAATTTTTTTTTCTATCTCTTTATAAGATAATATATAAAACTATTGTTTGTTGTTTGTATATCTTCACCCAAGTATGATTGTATCGGGTGTTTTTTTAAATTTCACCTCATAGTAGGCTGTGGATAGTGTTTGTGAATGCGCCTTACTAAAAAATGTCAAAATTGACATAACCTCACCTTTTTAATAAAAATTGAAACTGCTCCAATCCGTTACTAGTGTCTTGAAAAAGACAGCTTGGCTCTATTTATTAGGCGTAGATGAGTGAGCTGTCTTCTTCAAGACACTATTAACCGATTGGAGCAGTTTCAATTTTTATTAAAAAAGTGAGGTTATGTCAATTTTGACATTTTTTAGTAAGGCGCATTCACAAACACTATCCACAGCCTACTATGAGGTGAAATTTAAAAAAACACCCGATATTTATCAAAATTTAAAAAAAAAACATTTTGACGAGATATTTTAATCGACATCTGTAATGACAATAAAAAAAATTAAAATACTTACTTACTACTTTTATTTAGCCCCTTTCCTATTTTCTTCCAAATATTGTCTTTGACCAAAATGTTCCGGTACTCTGGGTGCGCTGCGTCGTAGAGGACGGAATGTTTTCCCACAACATTTGATTAATTCCTCTTCTTCTTCCACCGAGAAATTTATTTCTGGATCCAAAATGCGTGCGGTCGACCACACTACAGGTACAATTCCGAACACGGCGGCAGACTGCAAACCACCGACGGCAGACTGTAGCGGCAAAGCGCAAGTGGCAAGCGACAGTCCGACAGTACCGGTTCTACTGTATTTATACGAAATACATTCCAAACACGACATCACTGTCGCCTGACTCTGCCGCTGACCACATTACCGCTCCGAAACCGGTAGTGTGGTCGACCGCACGCATTTTGGATCCAGAAATGAATTTTCCGGTGGAAGAATAATACGCTCTGAAGCAAACTGAGAAATTTCTAAGTTACAACTAAGACTTCCATCTACGTTACAAACGTTTGACAACTACATCAAGAAGGAGTTGCAGTTATCTTAAAGACAACCAAGCTGTTCCTCTGGAGTTGAGGAGTTGTTGAATTACTCGCGATACTTGTAATTCCTTTCAGTTCTGATATTCCAAAGAAAATTTAAGTTTCCAAAGAATTTTGAAGGTTCTAATGAACTGCAATTAACTCAAAAGGGCATTGAGTTCTTGACTGTTATTATTGTTAAGGAGTTTCCAAGACAATTACAAATACTTGTCATAGATGGTGGAAATGTCAGACGTCAGACATTCTTTCAGGTAAAAACCACTGTTTCGCCTTTAAGTAATGGAACTGCAAAGATCTGTTGCCGATAAACTGCAAATGAGAACAGCCGCCGCGTGGTCGCCTTCGGAAGCATAGTAATCACAATCGGCAGCAGCACTGTGGTTGTCGTCTGCCGCTTACAGTTGACGTCGGTCGCTGTCGCTGTGTTCGGAATTGTACCTTAAGGCGCGTATTCACCAAAAAAGCGAGCAAGAGCGAACATTTGTTTTTGTTCGTGTATGTTTGCTCGTATTCGCTCGACATATTGACATCTCGTCCACACCAGAGCAAATATGTTCAGGTTCGCAGTTGATCCATCTACTTTCTGCGAGCGTATTAAATATGGCTGACCATGAGAAATTATTGTTAGCAGCTAGTGCTGATTTCGTTGTATTGAGTTTATTGAAAAAGAAAAAACGGAAAAAATGATTCTGGCAAGCAACTATATTTCAAAACAGACATATTTATAGTGGCAGTAGTCTAATGTGTGATTTAAAAGTGAAACATGACTACGGAATGTTCCAGAATTTTTGCAGAATGTCTCCTGACGATTTTAAAACTTTACTGGAACTTGTGGTACCAAAAGTAATGAAAAATGATACAAACTACAGGAGAGCTATTCTAGCACGAGCACTTCTCGCAGTGGAATCCCGTCCACACTGAACGAGCATAAACAAGTATTTTCTTTGATGTACCGCCTTCCTCTCGATCTTTTTGAGCGCGAACAAACAAACGTTTGTTTGCTCGCTAGCCCGTACTCACTAGACAATATTGATGCAAAATGCTCGCTCGCTCTTGTTCGCTCCTGCTCGCTTTTTAGGTGAATACGCGCCTTTACTGGTTTCGGAGCGGTAATATGGTCAGCGGCAGCGGCAGGCAACAGCGGCAGGCGACAGTGACGTCGTGTTTGGAATGTATTTCGTATAAATACAGTAGAACCGGTACTGTCGCTTGCCGCTTGCGCTTTGCCGCTGCAGTCTGCCGTCTGTGGTTTGCAGTCTGCCGCCGTGTTCGGAATTGTACCTTAATAGTAACCAGCGTATTAAAGGAATGACAGCAGTGTCAACAGACAATTTGTAGCTACTAAAAAGACGACGAGAATGAGCAAAAATCAACCCGATCCGCTAATTGAAAACGGAGAAAATTTGGAAAAACCAAAATAATTTTCAATTTTTGAAAAATTTATAACGGCGCTAGTTTTTATGTTGGAGAAAAATGCTTCCGAACTTAAGTGGCTCTCAAAATCAAGTTAATATGTGCACAAACTAGACGCTGTTAGATTAATTAATAGTTTACGCAAAATCGCTGGTTGAATATTCGAGAGGACTGGATGCTCAGTGGGTAGTGCAATTCCAATTTCTAAAAAAGATTCAGAAAGAAGAGATCGCACTCTAGAAGGCCTCTATTCCAGTTTTTTTTTTATAAAATTATTCGAAATAGGTGTTAAATGCGCTCAAACATGGCATGAGTCGGTCGAGAGTAATAGTATAGTAATAAAAGCGATATACGCTTCCCCTCGCGACAGCGGTGCCTCCACTTCTCAACTAATTTCGGGCGGTCGGCCGACTCATGCTATGCTTGAGCGCATTTTACACCCATTTCGCATAATTTTATCAAAAAACTGGAATAGAGGCCTTGTAGTGTGCGGTCTCTTCTTTCCGAATCTTTTTTAGAAATTGGAATTGCACTACTCACCGAGCATCCAGGCTTCTCGAAAAAAGGCCACCCGAATATTTAACCGGCGATTTTGAGTAAACTATTAATCGAACAGCGCCTAGTTTGTGCACATATTAACTTCATTTTTATAGCCACTTAAGTTCGGAAGCATTTTTCTCCAGCATGAAAACTAGCGCAGTTATGAATTTTTCAAAAATTGAAAATTATTTTGGTTTATCCAAATTTTCTCCTTTTTTAATTATCCGATTGGGTTGATTTTTGCGTCATTCTCTTCGTCTTTTTACTAGCTACAAATTGTCTGTTGACACCGCTGTCATTCTTTTAATACGCTCGTTACTATTAAAGAAAAACAAATAAAACACGTCTTTTTGGTAAATTGTTAATAAAAAAATAGTTGTCGGTTAAATCTGATGTTGAAAACTTGAAAATAAGAATCCTCATTAAATTCTCTAAAAGATGGCGCAAGTTACTACCTCCTTAGAATTTTGTCAGGAAAAAATGCTCTAATGCTTGGTGTATTTTTCAATATAGCTTATGCTACATGTTTCTGAAATAATTCCAGATTCTAGTGAATATTTAATTTACATAATAATGATAATAAAACCTACAATTTAATAATACAATACAATAATACAATGGGAATAATAATACAAATTTTTTTAAACTAATAACGTACAGCCACGGCCCTTGGATGTTATATTCCACTCCGGAGGAGGTGGTTTCAATAATCGTCGGTAAATTATCGGAACGTTAACTCATCATCTTTACAGATGAAAATTACGCGATTTTCATCATAATACTATATATGTATATGTATATCATTCATATATGTAAAATCGCACGTGGAACAAAAAATCATAAGGGTTTGTGACTCGACCCTCAGATTCTAAGTCACTGTTCTTTTTCTTAAAATATCTCGATTTCGTTACACTGTTTGATAAAAGGTTTAGGACAGGTTGTACATCAGAAGGAAAGACATTATTCCATATAATATTGGACAATTATTAAAAGAAAAAAACGCGTCCTACACGTCATTCATGAAAAAAAAAAAAGAAAAGCGACATCAAATGTCCAAATAACAAAAGCCAAAAACTTCATCCTGCCCCATTAAGATCCAGAAAATTCCAAAATTGAAGTTTGTGTTTTCAAAATATATGGTAATCCAATTTAACTAATTTCAAAACCAGACAGGCAAAAAAACTTTATAACCAAGTTTACTCAAAATGCAAATTCCAACGCGCTGATGAAAAAATCCCATGGAAAACACGGGAATAAAATAAATCTTGTCGGTAGGAAAGGTGACAAAAGGTACTCATAAACTTCAAGAAAATCTGAGAGATGTCTCCGTTTTAAAAATAGCCTCGCATTCTTCGGATCCTCAGGAATTCCCAATGAGATCCCTTGTCAAGTCTCTTTATCCGCAAATATTCACCAAGTGAGTCGATGGCTCACCTTGTGCTTTATAAATATAATGAAAATAAATATAAACTGTGTGTAAAAATAGAGTGCGCTGCGCAGAGGTTTCAGCTGAGATTACTTTATTTATAGGAGGCGTCGGATGGTTTCAATAGAAGCGATTTTTCAGTAGAACAAATATTAAACATTTCGCGATATTGGTTTGTAATGGACCCGCCGAATTTGCGACTGTGTGCGTATCAATAATTTTATGGGACATAACCTAGATACATACGTAATAAAAGTGACCGCAGGGTTAATACCATTTTGAAATTCCGCAGCGTAAAAAGAACCTATTTCGACAAGAATTATCAAAAGATCATCGATAGAATATACCATGCCTCATCTCTACCTGAGACCCATAAGCCGGTGTTCGAATTGTTTCACCACCCCACCGCCAGGATTATTCTATTAGCTACATCAGGCATAATAAGTGTATTTAGGCATAATATTTGTATCTTGATTGTCGGGTTAGTCCCCAACCCTCATTTCCCTTGCCCTTTAATATTTTCGTAATAAAGATGGAATTTCCCGTAATTTGCGTATTCCCTTGCCCTTACCCACTCGTAAGTGAACCACCAATGCGCCAGGGTACCTGGAACTGGTAGATGTTAAAAGAGAAAAGGTATACAGATTAAAAAAGGGTCGGTTGTCGTCCGTGAAGCAACTCGCACACGCCCACCATTTCGACATTTCATACGACTAAATACTTAACGTTTTTCAGCAAACTTGGTATACTATGTCCAGTCACAATTGGAACACCAACAAAAACACTTAATGGCTTTTTAAGTGGTGCCGCCCGGTCGTCCATGGGCGTATCATTACGGATAATAACTCTAACAATGAATTCACTTTCAAATAGCATAAATAAATGGCACACACATACACACACCACTGCTTTCTCGAGTATAAGTGCCGAAGAAGACTACACCTGCTCCATAGAAGAAGAAGATACAAACGAAGTGCCGCTGTCGTAAAAAAAAATTTGCGACCCAATGGACCCTTTATTTCTTTATCTGTAGATATCCATACATTCACATATAACATTTCACTTGGGCGACTGCACGAACACGAGCACCTGCGTTTTGAAATATACCAGTGCGTTTCTGAATAAGCAAAGAAATAAGTCCCATGGTTTTGTATAGAGATAACGGGCTCTTTTCGAATTCCTCGGTAAATTCAGATTTTAGTTAGAGTTAGAGTTAGAGTATAACGACTCCCTTGAAACTTATTCTTCTTCTTAAGGTGCCGACTTCTTGCGAAGGTTGGCGACCATCATGACTAATTTTATTTTGCTGACTGCTGCTCTGAACAGGTCGTTTGATGTACAGTTAAACCATTCTCTGAGATCTCGAAGCCACGACATCCGTCTTCTTCCTATGCTTCTTTTCCATATTATTTTACCCTGGATAATTAGTTGTAGCAGCTTGTATCTTGTACCTCTCATTACGTGTCCCAGGTATTGGAGTTTTCTGACCTTGAAACTGCAGAGTGCCTTTATAAACTACACAAACCATTTTCCTTCCGATTTTATAATTTACCGTAAGTACCGTTTTTTAACTATCCAGTCAAAAAACATGCATATCTACCAAGCATTAAGATCATCAAGTGTAATCGTCACCCAAATAAAATATTAAAGTAGTGAATGAATTAAGCGCAAACATGACGACGACTTTATCCGTAAAATTTTTACGAATCGACTAGATTAACGAATTAAAGACTGTTTAGGCTAATATCACAGGGGCATTTGTTAAATATGCCATAATCGATTAATAACAGTGAAAATTAAAATTTTCCATGGAAATGTGTATAGGGTTTGTTAGAGTTTTTTGTAGGAAGCCACATAATATGTTCCTCAAGTTTTTTGTATTCTTGGAAATAGTAAATTCTCTGCGTTTCGCAGAGTCAAATACACGCCACAATGTTACAGGGTAACAGTTTTTCATATTTTTCAACCTATCTCTTATTTTACAAGTTACAGAAATCTTCCCCCACAATTTTTTTGTGTATAAGTTTAACGAAAACAAAAACGGTAAATTCATGTATAAAATGTACAAATATAAGTAGTCCACATGTACATGTGAAAAAAAAAACTGCATAGAAATCAAGCAAGAGAGACACAGCCATCACAATGTTGAGGAGATTAAAAGTTTTGAATAACAAAACGACGAGGTTTTACAAGTAGGTCGAGTTATTTTCACTTACAATAAACAGCTTAAAGAAAAAGCTACACCTATTTTCATACAAAAATGTCAAATAATTCGCATTTTCATTTGAATAACATCAAACTTCAAAACAGATATCAGGAGATACATTAGTCTGAACAAAGCATCTCGACAGATATATTATAAAACAATTTAAAGATATCGAAAGATATTGGCGAAAAAAAAAATTACCAAGAAATGGAAATTATACATCTTTACATCTTACGGCACTCTTAAAGCAGAGATGCGAGATTTACATTACATACATACATTAAATGCATACCCAATATGATTAATTTGAATGACACTCGGGACGCTTCGTGACGGCCCGTCGCACGTCGTGCGACCAATCGGCTTGTCCGGCTACGGCCAAAAACGCTCTGCTATTGGTTGATATGGCCGTTGTTGATACGTTTCCATGGCGACTTTAAAACACGCGCGTGCGATAAAGCCCGATTTACGCACGCCAAAGCATGTTATAAATAGGCAAAATAGCGTACCAATAAAAAAAAAAGATTTATTTAGGCATTTGCAAAAAAATTAAGTGTGACAGACTTCGAAAAAAGTTTAGATCCTTCATAATTCAAAATTTTCAAAAAACAACTTTTCGCGTCTGAGAGAAAAATGTTACTTGGGTTTTTTGTTGCTCTTATAGAAGCGAACGACTTTTGTATAAAACATTTTTTTTCGAGAAATGTACAGAAAAAGTTATTTTTTTCAAAAAAAATCAAAACACTTTTATGTCGCGTCTGGGAGAAAAATATTACTTAGGTTTTTTGTTGCCCTTGTAGAGGCGAACGACTTTTGTATAAAACATAATTTTGAGAAATGTACATAAAAATAGTTACCTAGATGCAAAAAGTTAGAAATTTTGACGTTTGTATTTTTTAACACCTAGTTTAACGTATCGATACAAAAGTTGGAACAAAAATCAGTTGGCCGAGTATCTCGGTCGAGTTCGTTAATGGGCCAAATCGGTCCAGCGGTTTCAAAATGGCGGCTTGTTATTTAAAAAAAACTTTTATTTCGCGACTGAGAGAAAAATGTTACTTAGGTGTTTTATTTCTCTTATAGAGGGGAACAACTTTTGTATAAAACACCCTTCCGAGAAACGTACTGAAAAAAGTTATTTTTTTCAAAAAATAAATAAAAATAAGAAAAACTTTAATTTCGCGTCTGAGAGAAAAATGTTACTAAGGTTTTTTGTTGCTCTTATAGAGGCGAACAACTTTTGTATGAAACAATCTGTCGAGACACGTACAAAAATAAAGTTATTTAGGTGTCAAAAAAATAAAAAATAAAAAAACTTTTATTTCGCGTCTGAGAGAAAAATGTTACTTAGGTTTTTTGTTGCCCTTATAGAGGCAAACAACTTTTGTATAAAACATATCTTTGAGAAATGTACAGAGAAAAAGTTATTTGCAAATATTTTAAAATTTTGACGATTGTATTTTTTCACACCTCGTATGCATTTTTTTGACACATCGTGTGTTATATTACTATATATCCTACCCATAAATCTACCTTTCAGCCTGGCATGCCATTTTTTTATATAATAATAATTGGTTAGCGACCACTAAATGAATCGATAGCAATAAATATAATTTTTGGAGAATACTTACGGAATAAATTTAATTTTTAGTGAAATGTTTTTTGAGTTTGTGGAGGGGGCTAACTTCACACCCATAAATATATACTCAAATTGTACAAAAGTTACAAACAGATAAATTACGTTTATAATATACACGTATAATAACGTTTTTTATAATTTATATAAAACTATCAATTACTTAAAGAATGATTCGTAAGTAGTAGGTATTAGAAAACATGTAATGTTTTTACAATCCGGATTCCTTACACAGTCACAGCAGTCTTCGACTTAGAGTAATTGAGGTAATTGTCAATTACCCTAATTTTTTATTCAAGTTTTTGATTCAAGATTGTTAAAACAATATTTTAAATAATTCTAAAATAGGTACACAAAATGCTTCGTTTTTTAGAATATACCTACTTCCAAAAACATTATAATTTTTAAATTTTATGGATATGTGGATGACGTTTTCATAATCATTTGGTATATGAAAAGATAATGTAATGGGGTTATTATTCATTTTTTTCTGGGTGACGAGTTATTATGGCCCTATTAACAATATTAACATATAGTCCCGTTTTGGAAGTAAAGGTAATAGGTACCTAATTACGGTAATGTAACTTAAACTTTGAAGCTCAAACTTCGACTGTGCTTTTTTTAATTCTCAGAATGCAGACTGATGTTTGGAAGCATATGAGTATTAATAAATTTTTGAACTTTTTATTTTAAAAAAAAATCATGTTTGTTAAACACGATTGTTTGGCGCCTAAAATTTTATATGTGAAGTTTTATGGCCACATTACCAATAATTCAATTTTATCTTTGGACAATTAAAACCACGGGTGAGAAGTTTGCCAAATCCACAAATTCAAAAGAATGAAACCACATCTCACTAAAACTTCAATTGATTCGGTGAAAATTCATACAAATTCTATTGAACGTTACTAGTTGATTAGGAAGATTCTGATCATTATTATGTCGATGAAATTTTCCTCTCTACCTCAGAGTGAGGTAGAAGTTTTAGAGTGGCATATGATAAAAGGATTTATGTACATTTTAAGAGTTTTTAAAAAGAAAAAAAAATCCTTAGATACCAATTTTAATACAAAAGCTGGATTGTTCACATTTCTCCCCTATTTCCAGCACCCTCGGAGGTACAGGAGAAAATTTCTTCGACAGTAATAATTGGTTAGAATCTCCCTGGTCGTTACCAAATTAACGTTTTGAATAGAATTTTTGATGAATTTTTACGGAATGATATGTTTGTTTATATATTAATATGTTATTTCATTCTTTTGAATTTGTGGATGTGGCTAACTTCCAATTGTTCCTAAAAAATTCCAGTTTCTACAATTCCCCACCTACTCGACAAACCAAATTTCGATACCTACTTACGACTAAAACAAATATACCTACATACCTACCAAACCTAAAAACCTGGTAAGTTCACTTTAGCTGAAAATGTATTTAATATTCCCAAAAAATCTGGTGATTTAAGAAAAATACATCCTTGAGGTAAAACTTTGATCTCTTTTAATCTTCAACCAATAAGTTATTACCCGCAATATACCGCTAAGGATTGATATCATTTTTAAGATTGCTTTAACTGGCGCTAAACATGATGGCCTGTAATGGTTATTGTTTTCAATATAATATACAAGGTCAAATAGAAATTTCAGTAAAATTATTCTTCTTCAACCAGAAAAAAATCTAAATATTAAATATTCTTCGCGGAAAATAGCTTTTCAAATTAGCATGCTTGATAACACAAGCACATTAAATATATCAAACTGTCAATTTATATAAACTACAAACAATTAATTATATAAATATATATAAAACTATTTTCCATGGATTTCTTGGTGTTTCAATTAGCTATTTAGCACTTGATACTGTAAATGTAATGACACAATATCATAAGTAGGTACCTACATATACAATGATAATGAATTATGTCTTATGTCCTATCAGTTCGGAGAAATCGGAACATTTCCAAACTTATAAACTTTGTTTGAGCTTGGTTAACAAGTTCAAAAATTTCTATAATCTGGAAATCTTGAAAAAATACCAAAAGTTAACTGTGAGGGAGGTAGGGTACTTACAAATATAATTGGTAGGTGTCAGTGACTGCAGGCAAAAAGAGCCTTATCTAGGCATTCACCAATCGCAATAGTAATTTTAATTCAATTACAATAGCAAATGTAATAGAAAATAACCAAATTTGAGTTAATATTTTTAAAGAATTTATCTTGATGACAAAACGATTGGCATTGTTCCAAAATGTAACACTGGTCCTTAAAGGTCTATATTGTTTCAGATACAAGTCTATAATATCATTATAATTGATTGCATCAATTGGTTAGAGGTTAGATGAATATAGACGTTTGTAATTGGTTATTGGTTTTGTTTTCTAATGTTTGCAGAATTAAGCATTTAAATGTAGAGGCAAGCACACGTTTGTGCTCTTCTGGAACTAGGTTGTTATTTCACTTTTTAAAATGATTTGCTAGCTACGTTAGGGGCATGTCACCCCATTACCATCCTTATCACGAAAGACACGAAACAACCACGATAAAAGTAACGACGATTGGAACACTCCTGGCCCAGTGTCAAGGGGTACATTGTCCCTCTGACTTATTGAAATGGTTACAATGCACTTACCTTCAGCCTATTGAGATTGCCATCGCGTGCGGCATTATACACAACGCTCTTATAATCCATTATCTCGGCATATGTACACTTTTCACTTTTTCTTAACGGAAATCGCCACGGAAACGTCCCTTTTGCTTCAATGTTCCATTATGTGGAAAATGTGGAGCGAGCGGCCGACCCTCCACAGCTGATTTTAGGACAAACACTGCTGAGGCGCTGAGCTGAGGAGCACAAAGCACAACCAGCACTGAATATATGAACTATCAACGAGATCGGTAAGTTCGAAATATAGGTTTCTTTAATCTTTTGCTTTTTCAGAGAGTAAATCCTCCACGTTGCGACATCTCTCGAAATACGGAGGAATCACGTCGAGTCCTCGAGAAGAGAGCATTACGGTCAAATCGATATTACAATGGAATTTTTACATTTTAAAATAGACCACTTGAAATTATTATCATAAAAGTGCACATAGTTGGTTCCTAGATGTCGAAAGGTGTACCCCGAAACCGACTTTTGGTACATTTGGTGTTGAAGCTTTCCAATCAACGGCAATAATTAAAATAAAAGTAAATGTCCAAATTTTGTTGAAAGAATGAAAGGTAATGGCATATACAGGATGTCAATTTGAAAACTTTGGATTGGGTATGCTGATTAATTTTGTATTAAATATGTATTTCAAAACTATGCAGAATGGAGGGGTAACGACTTTAATAGTGGTAGTAGATTTGTGCAAGTGTTCCTAAGCGGGGTAGCTATACCGGTGTCTTCCCTTTTCGTACATGCTCGTTTCGTACACGTCCCAAATTTTATCTGCGTTGACCACAGACCATTAATATAACTAGACCCGTTTGTTTACAAAATAATGTATTGCCAAGATCTTAGCACGTTTTAAGCGTTTTTTTGCGCTGTTGCATGAATGCAGATGACGAATTCTTTGCTTACGATTTGCGTTTACATCCAGCCTACTTCGCCTGTGGTTGGTCAGTTGTATGTAAATCTAAAATAATATAGACTTTTGTTATGAGCGGCAACATCCCGTCCTAGTCTTTCACGTAATATAATTTGTTATGTACGCGATTTGTGTGTGTGATTTTGATAAAAATAGAAAACATTTAAGTATTTAACAATGGTTAATAGGTGCAAGATATGCAACGTGTATAGCGATGCAGGGAAAGCCTCGGGATTGTCTTTTCATAGGTAAATAAAGAGATTTATTAATGACATTTTTTGAGGTTATGTATCATCTCAGTAGCGTTCTATCAGTGTTATTATTTTAGGTTTCCAGTAGATTCAATTAGAAGAAAATTTTGGATTTCTGTTTTGGGACTTAGCGAAAATGATAACAAAATCGTCCTATATTTGCTCAAAACATTTCAATAAAGATGATTTTTTGACTAAAATAGGTGCAACCGACAATCTGTAAAGAGAGATGCTGTTCCATTACCGATGCATCAAGTTTTTAAACCTAAAAGTACTACGAGGTAATTAATTTCTACCCTGTAACTGTGTTTAATAGAAATATCAAATTTATGAATTTGTCAAAATTGGAAGCGTGACATTTTCTTAAATTTAAATTTCAATCTTTTAATGTAAATTTCAACAAAAATATTATACTGGTTACTGGTGAGAAACAATTATTTCTTAAGATATGAGAAAAAACAGTAATTTTATTAACCATTATTAACCATTTTATTAAACACTAAACAACTTTGAGGAGTTATATTTTCTTAATTTTGTTTCCTTTTTGCCCCTTATTATTGATACGCCTCTGGATAGCTATTTTGTACGCTGTCAAAATTCGTCAACGGCGGCCATATTTCCTTCCCCCTTTACACCGCGCCTACCGGCTATGTTGGCATGTAAACAAACATCAGTTTCTAATGGGAACACCGGGTTTAGTTATATTAATGGTCTGTGGCGTTGACCCTTTTTATTCTCTTTTCGTACACTCGTTTTTAATAGTCGCCACCGTACAACAAATAAAACTGAAGGATGGCACTCAAGATTAAACAAGAAAATTGGGAAATGCCATCCAAAATTCTACGAACTAATCAATTTCCTGTATGAAAATTCTTCGCATTACAAGTTCATCATCCATCAGGATCAGATAATGTCGATAATGATGAATACACTAAAGAGGCCAAGAAAATATATTAATTTGGATAACAGAATTGATAACACTATTAACAAATTTGTTAACACAACAAATTAATTTACAAGAGGCACTGGCACGGTTATCGTCATTGTAAAATATGAATAAAATAAATAAAAATAAATATGATAAGATGACGATGCTATAGCTAAAAATTTGACAACTATAGACTATAAACCATAATTGGGGCAAAATTTTGAAACACGCGTGTATATAAAATGAAATTGTTAATTGTTCAATTTAATTTTATATATTGCCAGTCGTAAGCCTGGATAAAGTGTGAAGGAAAATTATGTCCACCTAACCTCGTTAAAAATGAGTGTGCGAAAAGAGCAGTTATTCGTTAGGTAAAATTTTCATCGCGTGTACGAAACGAAAATAAAAAGGGTCAACGCAGGTAAAATTTTGGACGTGTCCGAAACGAGCATGTACGAAACAAACCCAAATCCTTGATAGGGGTAGTAATTTAAAATTTTATAGTTGGGGTATAGCTATACCCCAACTACAAAATTTTAAATTACTACACCTATCAAGTGATACCCAATTTTAAAGGTCTCTGAAAACTGCCTGTTGAATGATATTAGGAAAAAAAATTTGTTTGCATAAAAAGTTTTTATTGTTTGGGAATTAACAGTGCTTTTCTTCCTTATATGGTAAATATTACAAACTGTTCAACGAAAATGTCTGGAAAATGTTCTCTCGGAGGTGTTCAAGGTCCTTCTTTATCACTTTAGTGTTAAATTTATTATTTATTGCTAAATTGTTGTAACTTGGCTAATTAACAAATTAATAACTCAACGCCACAAATCACTTCTCTTCTTCTTCTGGTGCCTTGTCCGATTATCGAACGTTGGCAATCATATTGGCTATAATAACTTTGTTTATCGCAGCTCGGAAAAGTTCTTGTTGTGAAATGATGTTCTTCTTCGTTCTGGACCTCTCTTTCCGGCAATCTTACCCTGTATCACTAAATGAAGGAGGTGATACTTTCCTGGGTGCCTCATTACGTGGCCGAAGTATTCGAGCTTTCGGCTTTTTATTGTTTTAATTATTTCTGTGCTTTTCTTCATTCGTTGTAGGACCAACTCATTACTTATTCGGTCCATCCAGCTTATTCGGAGAATCCTTCTATAGATCCACATTTCAAAAGCCTCCACCTTCTTCAGTAATGTGTCGGTCAGCGTCCAAGTCTCTGCTCCGTAGAGTAATGTGAAGAACATGTAGCAACGTGTTAGTCTAATTTTTAGTTTTAAAGTGATTCCTTTGTTGTAGAGAATTCTTTTTAATTTAAAGAAGGCGATTCTAGCTTTTTCGATACGGATCTTTATTTCTTTGCTCATGTCCCAGGTGTCATTTACAGTGGCGCCCAGATATGTGATGTTGTTAACCTTTTCTAGCTGTATCCCGTATGCTCTGATTTGCATTGATGGTATTGGTGTTTTGCTGACAACCATAATTTTGGTTTTTGAAGTATTCAGTTTTAGCTCATACTTGTTACATGATTCGGTCACTCTGTTTACGAGTATTTGCAGTTCTTCTTGACTAGCAGCAATTAGCACCGTGTCGTCCGCATATCTCAAGTTATTGATGTTTATTCCATTTATTTTTATACTACCCTCCACTTCGTCCAAGACTTCTCTGAAGATATATTCCGAGTAGATATTAAATAATAAAGGAGACAAGGTGCACCCTTGCCTTACTCCACGTCGTATTTCCACTTCTTCTGATGAGTTCCGTCCGAGTCGAATGTTTGCACTTTGATGCCAATAAAGATTCGCAATGATTCGCAGGTCCTTAATCATCAATTTCCACCTGTTGCAGAATTCTAATCATTTCGTCGTGACTGACCCTATCAAAGGCCTTCTCGAAGTCAATAAAACACAAGAAGACTGGGTGCTGCACGTCTCTGTATCTTTGAACTAAGACCTGAAGGTTAAACAGTGCTTCTCTGGTTCCAAGGTTATTGCGCAATCCAAATTGTGTTTCACTTAATTGTTCCTCTATTTTTTTGTACACTCTTCGATGCAGTATTCGCAAGAAGAGTTTTAACACGTGGCTCATCAGACTGATAGTGCGGTGGTCACTGCACTTCCACAAATCACTAGAGAACCGGAATTTTTTCCGATATCTCTGGCTTTTTAAGGCGAACCATTGGCACAAGATTGTTGCAAATATAATTGTTTATTGTTCGCTTGTTGCAACCTAGCTAATTAACTAATTAACAACTCTACTCCCGCAACCGCTAGAAAACCATATTGTAACGTTTATTTTATAATTTATTTACATTAATTGAACACTAATTTATTTAACACACTAAACTACTTGTACACTAGACTAGACACTACATAATTTATTTGTACTGCTCCGCTTTCGGTTCGTATGTCGCGTTCACTTCTGCTTCTCTACTTCTAACTAACTCCGTCGATCACAAGCCCCCTTATATATACACCCCCAACCCTAATCGAGATCCTTCTCGTACCTTCTAGAACGCCTACGCAGGAAATGTTCAGAAGGTCACACATTAATTGCTTTTCGTAAACAACATTCCGGGAAAATTTGTGCAGCAGTCTTTACGCGTCGTAGTTGGTGTCGCGTTGTTTACTTCTCGCATTACAATATTTTTTTGCACTATCTCTAGAAACATGAGGAGAACCATCGGCACGAGGTTATTGCCCGTAATTGTTTATTTTTCAATTGTTGCAACTTGGCTAATTAACAAATTAATAACTTTCATCCGATAACTGTGTAGGTAACAGAAGCTATACTTGAATAATAAAATGATGTATTATTAATGATTGCTCTTTATTGACAATATACCATGCACCGCATGCACGTATTGATAAACTTTACATTGGAACAACGATTCTTAGTGCACATCTTCAGAAAAAATTTCATTCATTTGAACATTGATTTGAATTTTGAAATTTGAATTTGAACATAACATTTAGACTCTTTGATATTAGCCGACCGGCGAGAGAGAGAAACGCAATGTTCTGAGAGTCACTAAACACATACAAACACGATTTCAAACTGCTTATTCAACTCAACACATATCTGCCAAACGGCTTTTGACGGAGGGTTGTCCTCAGGAATCGCGGAATCGGTTCTAGGTCCTTTTATGTGGTATGTGATTATGGGGGCTTTACTGAAGGAAACCTGACCCATTGTGGTACAGACACTAGCGTATGCTGATTATCTGACAATATCCATTTACTCTCCCAGTAGAAGAGCCTTGGAAATAACTGCAAGGCATTGTATGGACATCCTCTCAAGGTGGGCTTCTTCCTATAAACCTGAAGTTTCTCTAAAGAAAACCAATTATGTTATCTTTCCTAAATTATCATTATCTTGTAACTCTGTAATTAATTACTACGGTCTCCCGAGTGCTAGGAACACCGAAGTTAAGTATCATGGCATAATTCTTGACAGCAAGCATCTCTACAATGAAGATGTGACGTATACATCTGAAAAATGTAAGAATATTTTTCAGTCCTTGAAACACATACAGAAATTGGGGCAAAATTCATAGAATTCAAGCAGCATCAAAATCGTTTATGAAAGAGCAATAATTCCGATTTTATCATATGACCTCACCATTTGGGGTATAAACTTCCAATGGTGGCGGTACAGTCCAAGCTTAGGACCACTACGAGGGGTTCTCGCAGCATATAGGACAGTCCCCAACGAAGCTTTGTGTCTTGGCACACATTGATCCAATCGCACTACATTTGCAACAAATCAGGGCTATTTTGGAATTAAGAAAATTCGGGGGGAGTACCTTCTTGGGAAGCGAAATAGTTGCAGCGGAGCACCGGTACAGGAAACCATTAGTCAACATGCTTATATGGGACATATTAATCAATGTTTGGCAAATAGAATGGGAAAACTCTGACAAGGTAAGGAATACATTCGATCTAATTCCTGACCTCCATACTTGACTGACGCAGGTTCAGGTACTTATAGAACGAAGAACAGTTTCACCAATTACCAGCCACGGGGAATTAGGGATGCATCTCTACCGCATTGGGAAGAATCCATCCCCAGACTGTGAAACATGTGGTGTAATGGACACATCCAGGCACCGCATAGTGGATTGTGTAGAATACAATCATGCAAGAGACGAACTACGGGGAAAATATCCCTCAGTCACTGTAAATGGGAATATTTCCCAACTCATAATAGACATTAACCTACTGAAACTATTCACTGAAGCAAACACCAGAGTATGACGATCTTCGGACCACTTAGTATTAGTTTTTTGGGCTGAGGAGCTGTAGCTCCAAGAATTAATAGTTTAGTTTTGCCAAAAAAATAAATTAAAAAACAAATCCTTTATATAGGGGTGTTTCTTAATGGGATTCTTCCTCCTGAAACGTATTAGTCATTAGTACAATTAAAAGATAAGAAATTGGTAATATGTAAATATATTTATTTAACTCCGCCTGCAGCCCAATGGGTGGACTGAGTAGCTCAGTGGTGACATTGCCTGTCACCACTGTAGGGTTGAAACAATGGGCTACCAACTAATTTTTCGTAAAGATATGTTAATAGTTACGATAAAGAGTACGGGAATTCCGATGGAAAAAAGACGACGAATGCTTCGAAAAAGGACTATGAGACTGGTTACATGGAATTGAATATGTTGAAGGACCAAATAAACTGAGGTGTTTCAAGAATTAAAACGACATAAAATGCATATTTGCATCCTCACTGAAACGAAAAAAAAAAAAAAAGGAAAAGGGAGCGAAGAAATAGAGGATTACATTCATCTTTATAGTGGGGTAGACAAAAGTACAACAGCAAAAAGACGAGTATCCATTGCTATACACAACAGATTCAGAAAAAAAAACATTAAAAGTTGGAAAGAAGTAGATGAGCAGATTAGCCAGATTATAACAATGGACATATATAATAATGATGAAACAATAGTTATTATAGAAGCATATGCCCCAAGTGACTATGAAGGAAATAAAATAACACTACAGTGGGGATATATGGATAGGAACGAGTGAACAGCAACGAAAAACGTTGCGTTGCGCTGCAAGAAAACGACTCCTGGACATATGCCAAAGCTTAGATCTTAAGATTATGAATGAGTTCTTCCAACATTCACAAATTGACATGGGTACTAGCAAAGAAAAAATTGCAATCAATAACTGACTACATTATCTAGCCATAAAATACAAAACAAAAGACTTAAGGGCCTATCGCAGTGCAGAATGTAGTTCAGACCACTATATGGTTGTAGCAGAAATCACCATAATTACATTATGAATGAGTTCCTCCAGCATAGAAACATTCACAACTTTACATGGGTACTACCAAAGAAAAAATTGCAATCAATAATTGACTACATGATCTAGCCATAAAATACAAAACAAAAGACTTAAGGGCCTATCGTAGTGCAGAAAGTAGTTCAGACCACTATATGGTTGTAGTAGAAATCACCATAATGTACAGAAGAAATGCTATAGAAAGAATATAACTATAAGATATACTATAAGAAAACCAAAATAAAATTGCAGATGACATTGAATACAAACCTAAAGTGACCAAATATAATATTAACAGCTTAAATTAAAGGATGAGTCTACAGAATTTCTCTACAAATTGAGACTAGCTGCGAAACTGGGAAATTTGGATGAAACAGAAACAGCAGTAGATAGTCAGATAGTTCATTCGGATAGTCACGATATCATTATATTCACCAAGCAGCAAAGCAAGCTTTAGGATATTGCGATGAGAAAAAGAAAGGGAATCCCGAATGGTGGACGGCCGACATAAAAGAAATTATAAATGAAAAGAAAATGGCTTGAATGACTTAGCTAAGAACAAAAGATCCAGAAAACCGAAAACATATGTCAGACGTAAGAGGGAAACAAAGACAAAAGTGTCGGAAAAGCAAAATGAATTATTGGAAAGAAAATGTGAAGATCCAGAGAGGTACCTGAGAGGCAGTAAAGTTGCACAAGCATGAAAGGTTATTACAAATATATGAAAAGAGAGAGAAAAAAGGGCCTGATTGAAAATAGAAAATGGGAAGAACATTATACAACGTTACTGATAAAAAATAGGAACGAGTGCTAAGGAGAAATTGACGAAGTAATTATCAATAACGAGATCGATATTGAGGCAATAAATAAGAAGGAAGTAAGGAAGGACCTAAGAGAATTGAAGGCTCCAGGACCGGGAGACATTCCTATTGAGTTGGTGAAACATTGAGCAGACATACTAACAGAAATACTTGTAAATATTTTTAAGAAATGTTTTAATTGAAGGACAAGATTTGAATCTACAAGTTCCATCTACAGGAATGGAGACAGAAAAGTATGTGGGAAATACAAGGGGATAAGTGTCACCAGCTCGGTTGGAAGGTTGTCTGGTGATACTAAAGAAACGAACTGAACTTGAGCATCGAGAGATAAAAGAACAAAGTGACTTCCGCACGAAAAGGTCCTGTATGGACAATATTTATATTCTACAACAAGTAGGTAATAGAAAAACGCGTTGTTCGAAAGTTTTCTACTGATCTTTTCTTCAATGATCTTAAAGAAGCATACGACACGGTACCCTTGAAGTTTTAATTTAACATTTTGACGAGAACGGATATGAAGAAAGGGGGAGAAAGAAAAATCTAAACAGTGTATAGGTCTAAGGAAATCCAGAGAAGGCAAGGTTATCCATAAATCACATCTGTAAGCCGAATGACGGCGCTATGGACGTGAAAATGCATTGCTTCAATGCGAGGAATAGAGTTCGGGAAGAGAATATTAGATCCAGAGAAGTATACTCAAGAAACAGCAGCACTATTCGATCGAGGTCTCGACGTCGTCACAGAAGTACCCTTATATTCTGCCCAGAAAAGTGCTCTAAATCTCACCAGAAGAAAGAAACTTGGTATGCTAAGGGAAATTTCGAATGCTATGGATATTGGATTGTCAGCAGATATTTTACAATTACCGAACAGTGACAACTTCATATGCGCCAATGTTGGCTTCGAGGGCGGTAGGATTTTTGGTTTCGCCACTAGAAGAGGTAAAGAAATTCTTTCAACACACGAAACATTCTTCATGAACGGGATATTTAAAAGTTGTCCCAAACAGTTCCGCCAAATGTTCATTATTCATGTTGATCTTGGAAGTTCCCACGTGTCAATAAACATTATCCCAATAATATATGCCCTGCTTCCTACAAACGTTGCAACACCTATAAAAAATTGTGTGCAACTCTAACAGATGTAGTTGCTGGATGGGTTTCTGCAAATATTTCAGTGGATTTTGCGAAGGCGACAATAGTAGCACTAAAATCACAGTTTCCGGACAGTACAATTCAGGGGTGCAATTTTCACTGGGATCTGGGATCAGTGCCTCTGGAGAAAGGTACAGAATGTTGGTCTGATTCAGGACTACCTGGAAAGATATTAAATTACTTTTCTGTAAGAATGTGTTCTGCATTGGCACATATTCCTGTAGAAGACGTTAATGGCGGATGGCAATTAATTCAAGAGGGGACGCCAACCAATAGTAAATCAGTAGAATTTTATGATTATTTCGTTAACCAGTGGTTGGAAACCTCCGTTATAACAAAGCAGGTATGGAACAAATAATTCTTTGGAAGGCTGGACTCACCGCTTAAGTAGTATTTTAAAAGTATGTCAGCCAAATCTACATACTTTATTAGTAAAAGAGTTACGGAATGAACCAAAAACAAATGACTTCGTTAAGGCAACGATAGAGTTAAACCTCGAAACAAAAAAAAGAATGAAAAGTTACATTCCACTGGATGAAAGAATACAACATACAATCCAAAAATATCAAAATACAGGTGATTCTAAAAAATATTTGGTTTCCCTACCGTATATTCAAAAACTGAACTATAACCCAGTAAGCACAGTACGTCCCATGTACGTACATAATTGGTCGTTTTTACGCCAGTACGTACAAGACATTAAAGGTACGTCTTTAGTACGTACAAAGACTGGCATCGAATGTACGTATTTTTTGGTACGCATTATGTACGTACATAGTACATAAAAAAAGTACGTACTATAGACGTTAGTACATGTACGTACTAAAGACGTACATTTTAGGTCCTTTTTGCTACAGTACATACGGGAAGTAAAAGGTACGTCTTCAGTACGTACGGGGACTGGCGTCAAATGTACGTATTTTTCAGTACGCATTATGTACGTACATAGTACATAAAAAAAGTACGTACTATAGATGTTAGTACATGTACGTACTAAAGACGTACATTTTAGGTCCTTTTTGCTACAGTACATATGGGGAGTAAAAGGTACGTCCTCAGTACGTACGGGGACTGGCGTCAAATGTACGTATTTTTCAGTACGTATTCCGTACGTACACAGTACACAATAAAAATACGTACTGTAGGTGTTAGTTTTTGTACGTACTAAAGACGTACATTATAGGTCCTTTTTGCAACAGTACGTACGGGAAGTAAAAGTACGTCTTCAGTACGTACGGGGACTGGCGTCAAATGTACGTATTTTTCAGTACGTATTACGTACGTACATAGTACACAATAAAAACACGTACGGTAGATGTTAGTTTTTGTACGTACTAAAGACGTACATTGTAGGTCCTTTTTACAACAGTACGTACGGGAAGTAAAAAGTATATCTTCAGTACGTACCGGGACTGGCGTCAAATGTATGTATTTTTTGGTACGCATTATGTACGTACATAGTACATAAAAAAGTACGTACTATGGATGTTAGTACATGTACGTACTAAAGACGTACATTTCAAGTCCTTTTTACTACAGTACGTACGGGAAGTAAAAGGTACGTCTTCAGTACGTACGGGGACTGGCGTCAAATGTACGAATTTTTCAGTACGTATTCCGTACGTACATAGTACACAATAAAAGTACGTACTGTAGACGTTAGGTCTTTTACGTACTAAAGACATACATATAAATATAACATATCCAGTTAAACTGGAACGCTTCTGTGGCTTTAGGGCCGGTACTTTGGGTCTTGATTAAACCGTGGATTAAACATCGGATTAAGTTAATCCCCTATTAAAACAGCCAGTCAACTGAATCGCAGTTATAAATAACAGACGAAAGTAGTCGTACTTTAGTTGGTTGGCTGTTTTAATCGGGAATTAACTTAATGCGATGTTTAATCAGGACCCAAAGTACCGGCCCTTAAACAATTAGAATTAAAAAAAGACAATTTTATTAAAGGTGCGGTCGAGGGTGTAAACGATATTTGCGTTTATTTCATGTTCATTTTATTTTAGAATATCAAACCGAGTGTTTCGTCTTAATTTTTGTTAGCAGTCTACTTTGTTGTGTAAGGAGATACGTATATGTTAAGTCGCAACAGTAGTTTTTTAGATTTTTAGTACTTCGGATACAAGAGATATATTTATTACTTGTAAAAGTGTAACGGACATGTCATAAACTAGGGCACTTTTGTTGGAATTTTGACCCTTTAGAGTACCAGATGTTTTAATGACATCCCGGAACACTTGAGACCTTCGCCTAAAAGACAAGTGTATTGGTCTACGCTTAGCAGGTAGTACCCGAAAAAATCCCTAAAGGAAATTTTTCTTCTGAAAGGAGACTCTTTTTCGAACCATCGGCGAGACAAGATCTACCTAAGCATTTTTGTTCTTATTTTCCGTTGTTGAGTTTAATAAAATAGAAAAAATCTTTTTACTATTTTTTTAACTTGCACACTTCATTAATTAAAATTCGAGGTGTGAAGTGTGGTTATTCGTT
The DNA here is from genome assembly GCA_946251905.1 of Cryptocephalus moraei. Taxonomy (NCBI): domain Eukaryota; kingdom Metazoa; phylum Arthropoda; class Insecta; order Coleoptera; family Chrysomelidae; genus Cryptocephalus; species Cryptocephalus moraei. The sequence continues at coordinate 37,923,371 of OX276454.1, read as the reverse complement.
TGTGCAATCGAGGCTTAATAAGGTAAGTATACCGTTAGTGTAAGAAAAGTATTAGGTAAATCATCACAAAATGTCGATCATAATAAACGTCCGAAATTAAGTAAACATTACAAAAATGCATCAAAACAGCTTCAGAAGTTAATTAATAAGCAGTCAAGTGAAAAAAATGTTAAAAATTATTGTAACCTACCGACATTATGTGATGATCAGCAAAGACCTACCGACCCTGCTTTAAAAATCCCTGAAAATGTACATTTAAATATCAGCTCTTCAGTGACCGTTCATACTACACATACCGACATAGTTATTGATCACGAAAATGACATTAATTCCATTCAAAATTTTACTAATATAACACAATCTAAAACTTTATTTGATAATCAAGAGTATATCGATAATAATGAGTCTGTTCAAGGAAAATTTTCAGAAACTCCCTCAAATATTCCTTCACAATTATCCGAATGGTGTGTTAAGCATAATATTACTCATGCAGCAGGTAATGATCTTTTAAAAATTTTAAAACCGATTTGTCCACATTTTATTTTAATTATTTATTTCAAAAATTTCATGCGTCTAAAGAGTGTGCTTTTTTCAGCTAAAATTCAGTGCCAATGTTATTCCTGTCCCCATCGTGGTAAGTTTCAGATCTACACAAAATATTTTACATGGAATTAGGTTTACCACATTTCATTAATGTTTAATGTTTAATACCAATTTCTTTTAAGAATTATTGTTTATTTCAATAACGTCAAAATTTTGAAAACTATTTTTTGCTTTAATTAACCATATCTGTTCTCCCGTTTGGATGTTACATCAATGGTGTAACACCATTTATACTAGATAGAAAGTGCACTGATTTCATTTTTTTTTCTGTTTCAGGTGTTTCCATAAAATCTGGCAAGTGCAATGACAAGAAAGAAGCCGAAGTAGAAATGAGCAGGTGTCTAAGAAGAGCCCCAGATCGCCTAAAATATAAAACTGTGATGAAATCCAAAAGCCCCGCATAGGCGTTTTATCCGTTTTTTTTAGCATATTTGTATTTTTTTTGTATTGTGCAAAATTTGTATTAGTTACAAATCGTAATAAATCGTACGCCTATAATTGGGATTCCGTTATTTCGCTTCTAATAATAATATTTCTGTTAAATGCTGTACATCGTTTGGATCTATAATAAGAAGCGAATTCAATGGCCAGAACGACTCCTGTCGTTCAACCGAATAAATCAACATGTTAACTTCCTATTCTCTAGATTGACTTTTATAATACCATTACATGTATACTTTTGACTTTGCAGAACTTCTCTCTTTCTCTTCCAGGAGACAGAGAGACTGTCAACTGACAGTTGGACGTAAATGGAATGGTATAAAGGTCAATATTGGGGATTTTAAGTTCTAATGTTGATTTATTTGCTGCCACGAAGGCCGTTATTTTGGCCATTTATTTCGCTTCTTATAATATTTTATGTGAGTACAACCAGTATATCCAAAGTACGTACTGCAGTAAAAAAAGTAGGTATGTACTTAGTACATACCTATTAGTACGTACTTAGTACATACGTGCTCTACGTACCTTGTACGTACGCCTTCTACGTACCTCGTACGTACGTTCTGTATGTACTTCATACGTACACACTGTATGTCTATTGTACGTACCGCCTGTGTGTACGTCGTACGTACAAACTGTTCGTACAGAGTACGTACCGGCTGTATGTACACTGTACGTACGTCCTGTACGTACTTTGTACGTACGCCCTTTACGTACCTACTACGTACTTAATACGTACCCTCTGTATGTACATTGTATGTACGTCCTGTATGTATCTTGTACGTACCGACGGTACGTACATTGTACGTACCGCCTGTACGTACATTGTACGTACCGCCTGTACGTACGTAGCACGTACATTTTTGTGGAAAACGGACGTATTTAGGACGTCATATGTACGTACTTACGTCCGGTAGTGTACGTATTTTGTACGTACTTTACGTCCTACCTGTACATACTATGTACGTATTATGTACGTATTAATGCTTACTGGGAATAGTGCAATTATTTTGTCTCATTAAAGTAATAAGATTAATTATAATGTGACGTATGTAGTTCTAACTTTATATGCAATATCTGTACATATTATTAAATTCTAGTACATATATTAATTTATGCAAAAAATGTAGCAATCAGAAATGAATTTTATGTGAGAATAAAATATGGTACTGGCTAACTTACTGAATAAAGATCTTGTTCCTATATAGTACCATTGCTTCATTTAAAATTTTTACGATTAATTTAAAATTCTGACCGCAAGTGGTCCTGCATATTTCTTGTTGACCGCATCTGCACCACATAATGGTTCGACGGCAAACGCACCGATAGCATCTGGGCCGACACCCAGAGTACAACAAGGTCAAACGAGCGTACTAGTTTTAATTCCTTTAGTTTGGTCCAATCGAATCTGCTCAAAAACAATCTTGACAATCTACAGAACAATCGTAGAACCAATATTAAAATACGGATCAGAATGTTGGCAGTTGACGGAATCAACGAGGAGTCAAATATACAAATAGAACAGAAATAGTCAAATAAAAATGGATTTCCTCAGATCATGCCTATGCTCAAGATATTCAGATTAGTACACATACTGGTGATACTGGATATTGAAAGTAGCCAACCTACAAATAGAATATACATAATAAAGGAAATAATTGAAACAAGGACGCTCAGAAATTCTTCGAACGAGAGTTCGTTCTCCCGCGCCACCGTGCTTCTTACCAAGGGAATCTCCGCCTCATCCTGCGACCCCTCATAGGGTGCTAAACGACTGAAATGCACCACTCTCACCTTTCCGTTTGTTAGTTTTCTCACCCGGTAGACAACGACGTTAATGCGTTTCTTTACGACATGGGGGCCTTCCCAATTGGTCAGCAATTTAGGGGACAAACCACGTTTCTTCTGTGGGTTATACAGCCAAACTTGATTTTCCATTTGGTAGCCACCCTCTTTAGGGTTGATGTCGTAACGCTCTTTGATGAGATCACTGGCGATATTTAGTTGGTACCGGACTTGATCGTGAATGTCGTTCATCCTTTTCTGCATCCTGGAGACGTAATCTTCCCCTGAAATATTTTCATCTGGTCTAGCGCCAAAGATTAGATCACAGGACAGTTTAAGTTCTCGCCCGAACAGGACTTTGGCTGGAGTTTGTCCTGTCGACATGTAAACGCCCGAGCGGTGGGCCATCAGGAAGAACGATACGTGTTCGTCCCAGTCTCGTTAATGTGACGAGGCCATTTTCGTCGGATAGCGGTTGAGAGTGCGATTTACTCGTTCTACCATCCCATCACACTGAGGGTGAAGGGCAGTGGTTCGTGTTTTTAGTACCCCAAACTTCTCACAGATCCTCCGGAATAGACCACTCTCGAAGTTTCTTCCTTGACCTAAGTTTAATTCCATGGGTACTTCAAACCGGCAGATCATCTCCTTCACGAGCACATCGGCTATTGTCTCTGCCTGATTAGGGAGAGCGTACGCCTCTACCCACTTTGTAAAGTAGTCCATTACCACCAGGATGTATTTTATCCCTTTTTCGGTCTCAGGGAAAGGTCCTGCTATGTCAATAGCATTTCTTTTGAAGTGGCTTCAGACGTTATATTGTTTCATGGGCGCTTCAGGTCGTCTTTGTGGCCCATTACTCGCGAAGCGTGTAGTACATTTCCTGCACCAGTCCTTTACGTCGTCTGTACAATTTACCCGGTAAAATCGCTCCCGTACTTTGTGCAGGGTTTTCTTGACCCCTAAATGTCCACCAGACGATTCGTCGTGAAGGTGCCGCAACACATCCGGGATTTTACTGGAGGGAATTACCAACTGTCGTCTTTCCTCCGTTCCGTCCTGGATCTCCAGTGTACGTTTTAATATTCGTGCGTCTGCGTTTCCATGACTCTGTCCAGGCCGATGTTCTATGACAAAGTCCTGAAGCATCTCGATTCAGCGAGCTATCTGTCCTTCGGGATTTGAAACTGAAGGACATTATGAAAGTGTTCGATGGATTTGACAATGGCCAATAATTCACGCCGGGTGTCGCAGTGATTCCTCTCCGGTTTGGAAAGTACTTTGCTAAAGTATCCAATGACACGTTTTGTCTCTCCTGACTGTCCCTTTGATAGAACATTTCCAATTCCCACATTGCTCGCGTCGGTGTTCAGAATGAACTGTCCTTCCGGCCGGCAAAGGAAATTTATTCCACACTGGGGCGCTGGTCAACTTTTTATTCAACTCGTCGAAGGCCAACTGACACTCCTCATCCCAATAGAAGTTTCGGCTTTCTTCTGTGAGCCTCGTCAACGGCTTGGCGACATGGGAAAACATCCGGACATAGCGTCGGTAGTACGCACAGAGTCCCAGAAAACTCCTCAACTGGTGTTTGTCTGCCGGTAACGGCCACTTCTCCACCGCACTTATCTTGCCGGATCGACGGCAACTCCTTCTCTGCTCACTATATGCACTAAGTAAGAGACCTTCCTTCTGACGAGCTGGCTTTTCTTAGGGTTCAGTTTTAGCCCCACACCTCGCAGTGTCTGGAGGACGTCGTCTAAGTTTTTCAGGTGTCCTTCGAAGGTCTTGCCCATCACGATGACATCGTCCAAATAGACTAGGCACGTTTTCCACGTCAAACCCATTAACACGCTCTCCGTCAGCTTCTCGAACGTCGCTGGGGCATTACGAAGTCCGAATGGTATTTCCGAAAAGTGCCACAGGCCGTTACCGAAGATAAATGCTATCTTTTCCTTATCGGCAGGGCCCATTTCAATTTGCCAGTAGCCGCTTTTTAAATGAAGGGTCGAAAATATCGTGGATCCAGCAAGGGTATCGAGTGTGTCGTCGATACGCGGTAGCGGGTAGCTGGCCTTTTTAGTAACACTGTTCTCCTGCACGTAGTCTACGCAGAATCGCGTGGCCCATTCTTTGTCTTAACTAGTACTTCCGCCGAAGCCCACGGACTGCTTGACGGCTCGATGACCTCGCCCCGCTCTAATTGGCTGTGTCTCGCCCGTGTCAATTTTATGTGTCACGAACTTAGTCTTTCCCATTCTCGGTCCCAAAAATATATCCTGGGACTTATTTATTAATTCGTTGGCCTATTGTTTCTGTGTGGGCGAGAGAAATCCACTGGTCTGGAAAAGAATTTGTTCCAAATCCCGCGGCATGTGTCTGGGACCTTTCTTCAATACTAACGCCCCTTACGATGGACGAGACAGCTATACACGTGCCCAGCTTCGTACCCTTCTTGATTGTAACCGGGTACTGATTGATGTTGAGTAGCCGCACAGGCACCTCGCTTGAGAGAGTGACGAGCGCCTTCCCCACCAGTACCCCTCGAGCCAGTCGATTGTCATCGTTCTCCGGTTCAATTACGCCGGAACTCCCTCTTTCACGACACCCCTCAGACAGGTAAAGGTGATCGTTTCGCTTCGTTCTGGGAGAATCACATCTTCCGCTAGTATTACATCCAGCACAAAATTGTCGCGATTATGAAGCAGCAATTCTTCCTGGTCGATCCTAAAAACTGGCTGTGCGAAATCCAACTAGAATCCACGACTTCTCATGACGTCCATCACCAGCCTTCTTTAATTTCGGCTATAATAACTAGATAGTCAAAATTTACACGTCCCAACGTCATGCTAACTGTTGCTTCGCCGTGTATTACTGCCTTCTTCCCTGTGGCAGTTCTCAATTGCCACCTGCTTGGCCTAATCTTCCTCCGGTCCCCCACAACTTCCGGGCGTATGATCGTCTTCGTTGCTCCCGTGTCGACAAGCAGGACGTGGGGTTTCCCGTCAATGGTGCCATCGACGTACGTGCTCCACAGTTGGTGACAAAACGAGGCTATACTGGCGCGGGGGTTTCCACTGCTACGTGTCCCCCTCCCTCCTTCTAACCGACTCGCATTAGTTTTCCTCTGCCTTTGCCGGCGCCGCTGTTTTGGGCCGCTTGCAAGCACTATTAACATGGCCCATTTTGCCACAATTCCAGCAGCGGCTACCATCTTCTTTGCCGAAAGCACCTCCATGATCTGCTGAAGGACCGTCTCCATGAATTTTTCCAGCTATACTTCTTCGTTAAGAGCCAGAGCACGGCTGTGACTGTGGGAGGCTTCCATTGCTGCGTCACGTTCCAATGCGATGGCGAGCGCAGCCATCACCGTCTTCGGTCGAGCTAATCTCAGGGCCCTCTTCAGTTCCTGGTCACACACCTTGTTTACGAACGTCTGCACTGCGAGGCACTCCATCATCTACTCCGGCGCCGTGGGATACGCTAGCCTTACTACTCTGGCTACATCCGCTTCGAACTCCTGCAGGGTCTCATTCGATCTTGACGACGATTGGACATCTGGGATTGATGGACTTGCTCCAAATGTGTTTGGCCGAACCGCATTTCCAGTCGCCTCAGCAACTCCTCGTAATTTCCAGTTTCCTCGGTGAATAGCGCCTGAAAGACTTCCAGAGCTTCTCCACGCAAGGCTACTGTTAGAGAGATCGCCTTTTCATGAGGCGACCAAGTGATGTGTATTCGTTTCACACCCTAGTGTTATCTATATCGTATCTAAAATGTGGTATTGATTCAATTAATTAAAGAAATAATGCTAAAATACTGAATAAAAATGACGAATGAGAAATAAAATTATTTCATTATTATTATGAAATAATTATTAAAAATTATGAAAAAATTCTGAAACTAAAAAATTAATAAAATCATTTTCGTATATTTTAAGACAATTTATAATTTGGTAATAGAGTTATTTTTTGGTCGTTTTTCGATCTCAGTTTTGATTAATATTTTGTCAACATCAAGTAAATTATTAGCCAGAAAATATTTTCAATTGAATTTTATACACGTTCGAGTTTTCATAGCATTAAGCCTCAAGCGACAAGACATTTTTGTGTTGGTACAATTGACCACGTTTTTTGATGTTTGGTAAATTTATGCTGTTACAAAGTTGAAGGTCGGTATAACACCAACTGTGGGAGTTATATTCTACACATCAACTATTCTAGACAGGTGTTCACCTACGACCAGGAGTGCGAGCCAACCACATTGGCTGAATATTTGTTAAAATGCGCGTCAATTTACTTTGGTCTCTTGCCAGAAGAAGTGAGGAAGTTAGCATATTTTGTGCTGTTAAATTTGACATGCCTAACATTTAAATCTCTTGGCATATAAATAAAGAACCTGGAGCTGATTGGCTCACGGGTTTTCTGAAAGGGAACCCGTCTTTGTCCATAAGAACTTCCGAAGCAACAAGTGTAGAACGCGCATTTTCTTTTAACCGACACAATGGTAATGATTTCTGATTTTAGATTTAAGAAGCTGGGAAATGTCATATTGAAACATAACTTACTACCATCTTGAATTTGCAACTCGGACGAAACAGGAGTCAACACTGTATTAAAACCAAAGAAAATAGTAGCTAAAAGGGCGTTAAGCAGGAGCGATGAACCTTAGATCAACCAGGGCCCTCGAACGTTTTTAATTTGCCAAACAATGTTGTCATTCAATCCACATCTACCACATTTTCCCCAACAGCATCAAAACCTTACCATAAGCACCACCAAGATCGACTACATCAACTAATCGACGAATAAAGAAAATCAGCAATGACAGACACGCCTGAAAAAAAAATGCTTTAGCTGAAGAAAAAACAAGAAGAGGAAAGAACAATAGTAAAATAAAGGAGAAGGAAATTGAAGAAAGAGTCAGAAAGAAAGAGGCAACCGGTAAAGACAAGCAAAATGGTATAGTGACACGTAAATCCGCAAATGGTAAAGAAAATGCGAAACGGAAAGTTCTGCAAGAAGATGCTCATGGAAGTGATAATAAGGAAGATAGCCTGGGATTATTTAATAGTGTTCTTCACAACCAAGAGAAAAATGGATTGAATGCGTCATGTGTGAGAATTAGGCTCATTAAAAATACCTGATATCTGATAATGTTCATTCCTATGTTTGTCCGAATTGTAATTCTGACGACGAATCCTTTCCGTAATTATTTTTTTTAAGTTCTGCGAGATTAAAAAAAAGACTATTACTAAAGTAAACCATTAATTAGATTATTGATTTCAGTAAGTTAATGCTATGAGACTGAATAAAGAAACTATATTTAGAAACGTTAAAATTAATCGATTTTTCTTAGAGTTTCAATTAGAATAAATAATTTGCTTTTGTCAAAGTGGATTAACAATAAATAGGTTTATTAGTCTTAAGCCTATTAATTAGGTTGTATTTAGGTAGTACTAATGCTTGTTAACAAAAAGAGGTTGTCCAAGTTCTCACACTTGGCCATGATGAGCAAAAGGAAGGAAAAACTTCTATGTCTTGCCAACACTTTATTTGAAAAAACGCAACCGGTTTCGAACTACTGTGAGGTCATCTTTAGGCGTACTACAAACAAGAAACCACTCTGAGCAACAACACAAACGTAAAAGTATCTCAAAAGGATATAATGCAAAATGATATAAACATTGATAAAATAAAATTAAAATACGCTAAAGGAATACTTACACACTTAAAAAAACTTAAAATAACTACTTCCAGGACGCAGCCAGAGAGGAAAGAACGTCGTTCACCAAATACAAACAGCTAGCTTGGTCAAAGAAGTCATAAAGTAAAAATAATTGTAACAATTCAGTTCCAAAACCTCAAAATTATCCAAATGGACACTGCGATTTGAAAACCTGGTAAGTACACAATAAAAGACCGTCGTTAAATAAACTGTTTTTGGTGTGTAAAATCTTTAAATATGCGGAGGAAGCGTCCAGAAACTTCTCGAACATCTAAACAACAAAAAATTTCTTGTTAAAAAAGCTATGTAACAATGATTCCCGTCAAACAATCTTAGGACATAAACGCGAAAGATGAAAGGTCGATATAAAATCCATAAATCCATCAAACCATAAAACGGTAGAATATCACATGCACCACGTGATAGAACAAAACAAAATCCACTTTCATAAATGAAAATATAAACAAATATACAACTAACCTCAAAAGAAAACAAAAAGAAATAATATTATCTCTATATATATAAAAATGGATTGCTGTTCGTTTGTCTGGATTGATCTCGAGAACGGCTGGACGGATTTTGGTAATTTTGATCTTGAAATATTTGTGGAAGTTCAGGGAAGGTTTTTTTTGTGAGAAACATAAATAATATATAAGGGAAATGTTGAAAAAGGTACGTTTTGTAATTTGACATTTATAATCAAACAAATGAAAGTATAGTGTCAGTTGGTTGTCAAATCAATAAATGTCAAGACGATTATTAAAATCTATCATCAGTTTGTCAGTGCGCCAACACAAAAGCGGGAAGTCAAGGAGCAGCGTAGGTAGATTCCGCACTAAGTAATCCTTTCAACCTTTTTTTCAATTTGCTAATGTTAATCTTCTTCCAAATTCCGCACCGAACCCAAACAGGTAGAAGATATCAATAATTGACCCCCGCAATAATTCTGGGGGCTAGAGGTTCATCTAGATGGTACTTTTGAGTACTGTTTAAAATTTTTCAAACAATTATTTACAATTCATGTCATACTTAACAAACGTTATATACCTTTAGCATTTTGTGTCTTACCGGACAAGCAAACTGAAACCTATAAACATGTCTTACAACTCATAAAACAAGAATGTTCTAACATTGGTTTAAATTTTAGTCCAAAATATATAACAGTAGATTTTGAAAAAAGTATTCATAATGCAATTTATGCTGTATGGCTAAATATGGAAATTATTTGCTGTAGGTTTAATTTTACCCAAACTTGGTTTCGAAAGATACAAGGAATTGGATTAGATACGGAATATAAAGATGCTCAAAGTGAAATAGGAAAATGGCTAAATTATATATTCGGTTTGCCTTTTCTAAACCCCGAAGAAGTTTCTGACTGTTTCATATTTGACTTGGTCAGTATTCGGCCAAATAGTGAAAAATTAGTTGTTTTTTCGGATTATTTGATTGATACATATATATCGGAGGAAGCTACGTATCCACCTAAGCTGAGGGCAAATTTAACAGTAACACTGGACCGAACAACAAATTGTTGTGAATCGTTCCATTCTGCTTTCAATAAGAATTTTTATCAAGCATATCCACATATAAACAACTTTATTAATATTTTAAATAATTGTCAAACAGAAACTTATCTTAAATTACAAAGTCTTGGAGAACCAACGAGAATAAAAGATCGAGTGACCAGAAGAAGAACCCAGTTTCTAACTGATAAAATTCACCAATACGAAAGTAATCAAATAAATAGGTTAGATTTTGTAAAACGGATAGGATATTTTAATAAGCAGCAAGGAAGATAAATAAGTAGATATTATATTTATACTATTTTTATTGTACATGAATTAAATTTTTGTATAACTAGTTGTGTATTATTGTACATAATATAAATTTTTTGTACCATATCTTTTATTTCCCTACTCCACTGAATAAATAATTAAATAATTATTTTTCAGGATAATGCCCCAATTATTATTATTAATAAGTTTGTAGTACTCGCTTATCAATCTCACGGTAAGAAGTTGGTGCGGAATTTACCTCTATCATTTAAGGCTAATCCCAGGTACGGTGCGGAATTTACCACAAACCCTTTTGAGCCAGGTAGTTGGTGCGGAGTTTGGACCCGCCGAAGTCAAGTAAGAAGAGTCCTGAGTAAGTCAAAGCAACTTCACCAGGACACCGAGTCTACAAATTCTACAAATTCGAAACGACGGACACATCCAATCACTGCAGCCGGAGGAAAAGGCGCCAGTGTTTACAACTCCAAAACTTCAAGAACTTCGACGTCAACACAACGGCGGAAAGTCAAGAAGACAAGCAAAATTCTGAGTAAGTCACAGCCACTTTTTCCGGAGAACTAAGTTACAAAGTTCACGACTTCAACTACGACAAGATAAAACAAGCAGATGAATATTCAAAAACAATAAAAAATAGCCCGAGAAAACATATAACTACATAGCAATTGCAAGAAAGACGGAAGTGCAAGAAGAAACCAAGGAATACCTACAAAAAAGTATTGATCAACTAGAAGCACTATGGGGGAAAGCCCAAGAGAACAACGAGGCGTTCCATGAACTTAGGTTTGGCGATCAGCATAATTATATAAAGTCACACTATTTCAAAAGATGGAGGAAAACTACAAGACAATTCGGCTGTACCTGACGTCACACGAGGAATATAAAACACCCAAGAAACAAGTCTACGAGGTACAAATACAAGACCCAAAACCGGGAGTGAAGAAACCCAAACAACAGACGGAACAGGATTACCGACGAATCAAACTAAAGGTAAAAATAACAAACAAACAAAAAACTACTTAGACAAGCTGAAGAAGACATGGCAGAATCAACATCAAGATGGTCATACATGTACTACGAGCAACAAATAGCCAAAACATGGAGCGCACTTCAAGACACAGTGAAAGAATTATTCCGCAGACGCAGTGTTCCTGTAAACTTGGAACGAGTAGCGTTCCACTACGATCCGGAAATAGATTATTTTGAGGACCAATCCGTAACAATTGGAGAATGACAATCATTTGTCAATATTGTAACGCGTTAAAATACAGCGATGAATCTACTGGAAGGATACACCGTTGGTGATTCCCACCACCAGATCCATTACGCTCATTAGTTTCTGGGGTGGGAAATGACTGTAAACATTCCTTAGCCAACATCCAAAAATATAATTGCTTTCAAATGACGTCGTTTGGTGCAACGCATATTTTACGGAAAACTTTCATGCCCACTTCCAAGATAATTTTTGATAAATTAGTTATTAAAATTTAAAAAGATAATATACAATTTCAGTTACCAGGACAGTTTGCGGAATCAATTTGGAGTTTCCCTGTTTCGCGCATGGGCACGTGTTTGCGAGTCGTAAAATCATCATCTTTATATATTTACGTACCGCAAAAAAATATATATAGAGTATATCAGAAAGCCTTAAATTAAATATGTGTATGCATTTAATTTAATGCAGATAAAAATTTTGTATTACATTTTGACAATATTTTTCAAAAATATATGTAGGTGATACGAAGTTCACCGGGTCATCTATAATTTTTATTTATCTTTCTTTTTTCAAACCTTACGTGGCATTGCAACGCATGCCGGGTACGGCTTGTAACATTATAATTATAGGCTAAAATTAAAGTTAAAATTAAGGTGAACAGTGAGAAATATAAAATTCAGCCAAAGGAATTCAAAACCGAGTTTCTATTGAGGTTTGTCAGATCGTTAACAACAATAAGGTTGTTTTTCAAAGCCTTAAAAATTTCCAGTCTCCCAAGCATTGAGTTTCTTACCGTTGTCACAAATGTGTAAGATCTCAACGTTGTTCGAGAAATCCAAGAGTGTTGATTTTCAAGCAGGTGATTAGCAAAATAAGACTGTGAAATATTCGAGTTTCTCCCCAAATTGGTCTTGTAATGTATGAAATGCTCATTGATTATAATTTGAAAGGACCTACCAATGCTTGTTACTAATTTTTTTTATAGTTTTGTTTCCGTTAAATTGAAATAGTTTGATGAAAATGTGTTAAAAACATTAACATTTTGACTCTAAAGGCGGGTTTAGCGAGCTTTCAATGCTTTATGGATAACTTGTAGTGTTTAATGGATAATAGACAATTCATAATGCATAATGCACAACAGAAATGCGCTATGCTTTAAACACTAATGCCCGTTTGCACTAATTTTACTTATTTCAGTATATAGCAAAGTGATACTTAATGTTTAAACCTAGCTTAAAATTGTGTGACTTGCACCAGTTGCACTTAAAAAATACTTAGCTAAGGTACGGTGGAAGGTTGGTAGCACTTGGAATTATCATGTTTCGTGATTAAATTGTCAAGTGACATCTAGTCAGGTCGTTCTTTTGTGGTTATGTTTTAGTTTTTTTGTTGTTAGTGTTAGTTACTGCAACCTCTAAAACGAGCGAGAATAAAAGAATGAGAAGTGCCAATTACACTATCCAAAAAGGAACTCTTGAATCTGGTCAACTAATGCCAACTAAATAATCAAGAAATATTTATTTTACATACTGTATAAGATACTTACAAATCACAAGGGTATTCTAAATGTTCATCAATTTATTCCAACAACAAAAGTGTGGTTGCTTTCGAGATTCGAAACCTTTTATAATAAGTAACATTTTCAAATAAATAAAAATATTCTTCTCTGATGTAGATTGTACGTGGTATTTCAAATTCTATTAAATTAACCCCATCAGCTTCATTCAGCTTCATCATCTTCAAATATTTGCAACATTTCTTTGCTTCTCAAAACAACCGGCAAAACCTCTATACACAACAAGGTTAAGTTAAGTTAAACCGAGAATATTCATGGTTTAGTTAAACCTCATACTAAGGTGAGCTTAGTGGTGAAAAAAAGACCGTGATTGAAATATGTCTAAAACCATTACATAATTTATTTCACTACAATTTCACACTTGCCCGACTTGCTCGCGAGAACGGCATCGTCGCTTCGTTAGGACAGAACCAGAACATACAGCTGTGTTACAGCTTTTCGTCTTTAACGTCGATGGCGGCAACATCGTGTTCGGGGTCAACGTGGAGTTGATAACCGGCTGTCGATTCGTCATAACGTCCGAACCGGCGCCTCCGATTTGCAGAGATCACCGTGACGTACCCAGAAAACAACCACGTGGTCGTTCGTAAGGCTTCGGACTCGGCAGTTACGTCAAGGCGACGTTGACTGCTGTACTGGAATTCCGGGTTGCTCGGCTTATTTACATTGCCAGATAAGTTTGATTGGCTGGCTAATTAATAGGGAGTGAGATCACAAATACATCGTTTTGAAATCATAGAAGTTTGTGGCACGATAGAGGATGAATGGCTTCAAAAGTTGGAAAGCTATAATATAACGTTATATACTTCGGGCAGATTTATTTCCTTTCGAGAAAAACTACAAAAGCGTCATTGGCGTTCAATCAATGGAAATACTGTTTGTTTTTTTAACGAAAACACCTTTTATCTTTATTTTGAAGTTATGTTCGCAGTGGTTACATGGTCATCTAAAAAATTAGGTACAACACATAAAAATACTTTTGTAAACAATATTTTAAAAATTTACTTGGAAACACTACAAATTTTAACTACTGAGACTCAGCATCAGATCTGAGAATCAGGAAGAACTGGAGACATACCTAGCCCTCTAGCCCTAAGGTCTGACTGGTCAGGAACGGGAAAACCTTCGGAGGGAATCGAGGCTTAATTCGCTACTTCGATGGGCTTCCCAGAAGTCTCAAAGTCTCACAGAAAAGAAGGAGCTGATGACGATAGACTATACCAGCACCCAATAACTGTACGACCAAAAGCATAGGGGTAGTCTCCCGCTTCATAGAGACTGATTTGAAAAGCTCGTTGCCATCTTGGCCTCTGGGGAGTTTTGATTAAATAGTGCGCCTGCAAGGTCTTTGAAACAGCTTAAGCGCAATGAATTAGTATGTGCATATAGTCCGATATGTAGAGGCTTTTTAACGATCCAGTACGTTTACAGGACTCCGACTGCAACGCAGTGACATCTCGATTATTGTTAATATCGCGAGTACCATTAATCGCTTTACAGGGTGCCAGCGAACCAACAGTTGGCTCCCATTTGGGTACCTACTTGCGCATACAAATATCAGATAAGCAGATAAACTAGCTAAAGAAAATCTGGAAAGCAAGTAGAAATTCCTAGGACCGGGTCCTTTTATGTGTGTCTTTGGAACGCTATAAAACACCAAACACCAAAACACCAAACGGAAACACCTCGAGGAATGGAAGAGGACCTAAGAATGCGGACAGGCCAGCGCGTTTCTTGGTTTTACCGATATCCATAATAAATCACGTTTTCCTTCCTTCATCCTTATCATGTATCTCATTTATATACAAGAAAACTACACACTTCAATGTTTCTTATTTTACACAGCTGATAGTTCAGAAATTTTGTTTACATATATTACCAGCTGTTTGAACATGTCCCCCACGTTAATTCCCATAAGAAAACAATAGTGTACAAACAGTTCCCATGCGTTACCATCCCCTCTCCCAAATTTCCTACGTCATTCTCATTACTAATTTTGCGTATTTAGTTTAATATCCATTGATGAACTGTATAATGTATGATTTATACTTTGTTATGTTATTCTCCCGACGTGCGCATATCGCTTCTCACGCCGAGAATCCCCAAACGGCCCAAACCAATTTTAAAACTTTACTGGGGTGAGGGAAAAGTGAGTCGTTACGAATCCACCTTTAGGAAATCGCAAGCAGACAACACCGCGTTCCGAGCAGGTCTCAGAGAGCAAGAGAAAGACAGAAAGAGAGAAGGAAAGTAGGAAAGAGAGTGCGAGTTAGTTCGTTAGTTGTGTGTTGTGTGTTATTATGCTTACGCGTGTTGTTGCTGTGAATGTCTGTGTGTATTTTTGTGTTATTATTATTCGGCCGGAAGTAACACGGACATCGGGAGAAGCGGGGCGAATCCCTGAGGCTACCTGAAGGGGATGGTAGAAAGACAGAAACGTCTCCCCCGCGTGAGTGTGTATGTGTGTGTGAGTGTATCATCGCCGGTGTCTCGCTGTCTCCTCTCGCGAACCCGCGTGCGACACATTGAGGTTATGTTACGGAGGTATCGTGCGCGGCAGCCGCGTCCTTCGGCCTTCGCGTCCGGCTCATACGGCCCCTGATAGAGATTTGCACTTACTGGTGGAGTGATCTGAGGCTAGGCCATCACTTTGGATATTTTACACGCACACTTTCACCCACGACGGCTGCGCTATGTATCCAGCTCCTGCTAGGCATCCTTCTGGCGCGGTAAGTAAATCTTTTGCTCCACACTCGCATAACCTGCGATCAAAATGTGTATTCACACACACGAGTTGGTTACAAACAGTTTTACTTGTCAAAAGTGCATCCTCTTATAAGTAGCTTCGTCCAAGCTCCAAGCGATGTCCGAAACGACCTAAACTCGGCGCAGTCAATGGGATATGGTAAAGATTTTTTCTTATTGAACCCGAGTTAAAGAAAAATAAAAATTATATATTGAAAAAGGGGCTTTTAGAAATGCCTGGAAAAATAGTTTGTACATGCGGAGACGCCTAGTTTTTTAGAAAAAAAAAAATGAAATGTTGGAAAAAACACCGAAATTGCCTATTTTCGGAGAGGAATTTCTCAGTGTTTTCGTGAGTAATTTTTACTCGTATTAAGGCCTAAATGTGGTTCGATGCTTAAACTAAACGGTGACATTAAGTTCGCGCCGAAATAATACCGAAAAAGATACAAAAACACGATTAGAAATAGATACGTTTTCGCGCCTTCGCCATATTTAAATACTGTTGACAGACACGCCGAGAGCAGTTTTGGCAGTGGCTAATCGGCCGACATGACGGACGGTAGACGACACGGTAGACGGGGGGAGCGAGAGAGAGATTCTTTTATCCAAGGAAAACCAAACATACTTAACCTTCCCGACTGAGTCGTAAGCCCAGAAACGTGCAAATAAGTTTTATTCTTTTATACAAGCCATACCAAACATATCCAACCTTCCTGACTGAGTCGAGAGCAAGAAATAGAAATGGAAGGAAAAATGAGGTATTGATTTGTTATGTTACGATTTTCAAATATCCCGGGCTATTTATCCCAACGACTAAACTTCCGAGTAATACGGTCGACATCACATACTCTAGCCCATTTGATTTTGTCGAGAGACCCGTACGAAAGTGTGTAGCAAACGAGCCGACGGGTTTGTTTACTTAGCTTAGACGGACGTATAGGCACTTTTACTGCAATGCTCGAGACATCGTGTCGCCCGCGCTCTAATTAGGAAACTAGACAAGTGAGGCGATTAAGATTTTCAACAAATGAAGGAATGCTGTGTGTGGTTAAGTCTTGTGAATTTTTGGTTGTGTGGTGTTACCTGTGGTGGATATTCATAGCCTGGTATCTTTTTTAAAGCTTCATCTGATTCTTCCCAAAATGTTTCTTTGGTGTGAGTTTCAATTCGAGACAGGGCGTCGGCATTAGTGTTTAACTTTCCTTTCTTGTATATGATGTTATAGTCAAATTCTTGTAGTTTTATTCTCCAACGCATTAATTTGGAATTTGGGTCTTTGAGGGAAAACAATCATTGTAAAGGTTTGTGGTTCGTGATGACGTTAAATTTTCTACCAAACAGGTATGGGCGGAAATACTTTGTTGCCCAGAGTACTGTTGGAAGTTCTTTCTCGATTACATTTCTTTCGGAATCGTTAAGTGTACTGTAAGTGTTATTGGTAGATCTTTGCCTATTGGTCCTTGCGAGAGAACAGCTCCTAAAGCAACCTTTCATGCGTCCGTTGCGAGATTAAATGGCTTTGAAAAATCGGGGTATTGCAAGACAGGTTCGTTGGTTAATACCTATGTTTTTATAGGTTTCTATGCATGAAATAAATTCGTCGTTATGTTCAATGGTAGCACCTTTCTTTACACATTTTTTTAGTGGTTTTGTCAACTGTGTGAAGTTTTTGATAAATCGTCTGTAGTAACCTAGAAGTCCTAAGAATCCTTTGATTTGTTTTGCTGTTTTTGGTATTGGAAATTTCATAATTGCTGAAATTTTGTCCGGGTTAGGTTTAACACCTTTAGGCGTGACTATGTGTCCCAGGTAGGCCACTTCTTTCCTTAAAAATTCGGATTTGTCGAATTAAACTATAAAATTTGATTCTCTAGTCTCTAGTCCTTTGAAAGCTGTTTCTATACGTTCGAGATGTTCTTGAAGCGAGGTAGAGAAAACAATAATATCGTCTAGATATACAAGACATTTCTCGTTTCGTATTTCTCTTAAAATATTGTCCAACACGCATGGAAATGCTGCGGGGGCGTTTTTTAACCCGAATGGCATACGGAGGACTCCTAGTGTGCATTTTCTGTATGTACTAAATGCAGTTTTTTCAGTATCTGTGTTATCCATCTCGATCTGATGAAATCCACTAGCTAAATCTAGGTGTGGAGAAATATTGACATTTGCCTAATTTATCTAATAGGTCGTTGATGTTTGGTAAGCGATATTTGTCATTTATCGTTTTTTCGTTGTATAAATTTCGAGGACATATTCCAACCGTTTTTTCGTTGTGTTTTCGATAATCGACAAATACTCGCCATTTCTGTTTTCCGGTGGCATCCATCTTCTTTGGCACTATCCAAATGGGTGATGACCATGGCGAATTACTGGGTCGGATAATATTAGAATTCAGCATTTTCTTGATCTGATTCTCTACTTATTCTTTATGTACGTGAGGGTATCGATAAGGTTTAGTATATATCGGTGATTCATCAGTGGTTTTGATTTGATGTTTGACTCGATTAGTGAAGGGTAGGGGTGTATCTTCTTGGTAAAATATGTCAGAGTATCGTTTACAAAATGCTAAAATTTGGGATTGTTCTTCACAGTTCTGATTTTTGACAGATCTAGTTGTTGGTTAGGGCGGGTTGTGAAGTTGTGTAGGTCAGTGTTGTGAATAATGTTTCCATTAAATTTTTCTTCTGTCAACGGTTCAGTCTGGTCAAATGTAATTGTCTCGTCGGTGTTGTTTAATATTTAGTCCAGTTATCAGCTATTTTCGCGTGGAATTTTGGGAAACAAGGTCGATTTCTTTGAAAATTGGGATTTAGGTAGTATTTATAACCTTCTTCAAAGTTGGACTTGTGCCGTAGTGTGCTTTTCTCCTAGTGGTGAAAACCACCCCTTCTAAGGGGTAAGAATTTTTTTAATCAAAATAAGCCGGGAAATCGATAGATTGACCAATTCTAAGTAATTTTGTTCTATAAAGTTTTGTTGGAAAGTTCATATTTTTCGAGTTATTCACGATTAAAGCTACACATTTTTCATTGAAATAACGAATGTTGTTTAACAGTTTTTGAAAAAAAAATTATACATTATTTTTTTAATTTATTTATTTTTTTGCTTGAAATTGAACACTTTATCGATTTCCGATGTTATTTTGAGGTTACATATTTCCACCCCAGAGAAGGGGTGGCACCCACCCCCATGGTAAAAGCACACATCGGCACTATGTAACTTTTTTCTTTGGCATTTTTCCTATATGTATTTCAAATTTCACCTGAAGGGGTGGCTTTTATAAGGGTTGGAATGTTTAAAAAACAACAAATTTTATATCACTAATTAAATATTCTCAATTCAATATAATGCACTTTTGAATCATTTTTAATTTTAAAACATCGTTGAGATTTTTTTAACACCGAGTCAATTGAAGTCAAAGCTTTTTCTAAGCTTGTGTAAAGATCTAAAAAATTTTCCAAAGACAAATAAATTGCACTTATATTATGGCAACTCTGAGCTTCGTTCTCCTAATTCCTATAAGGGTGTCGTCCGAGTCGGCGATCTTTGGTCCTAGCCCTGTCGATACTCCTTGCAAATTGAGCGTTCTGGTCCCAGATTTCGATGATAAATTTGATGGGATGAATGCCGTTCTGCGATATATTCTGCACAAACACCTCCAGTTCACAAATCACCAAGTTCGATATTCCGGTAAATCGTTGATACGAACTATCCTACTGACTGCGCCAATTAAATTCCCGATGCTCCGAATTGCCTTTTTAAAAAGTTTTATTATACAATTTTAGAAAATACACGATGTGCTCATGACAAGTTTAGAAGATAGACTAACTAACTACTACTCTGTTCGCTCTATTTATGATAAAAGTTAATATGCCGACGTTAGCTACATATGGTATCTTCTTGGGAAGATAACTCATGTAAGAACTATTTACGATAGCGGCAACGTGAAATAGTATATTATTATACTAGTTTAATAAGACGGAGTAGTGTCACAACTAAATAAACGTCATAAATAAACAAAATAAACTTTAGGTTTATAAGAAGCTTTATAGGTTCGATTTGACGTCAATAAACGTCAGTTTATATGGCAAAATTGAATAAAGATAATAAGTGCCCAAACAAATATTTACAATAACAATTTTTACTATAAAATTTTTGGTATACCTATAGTGTATCCCCCTCAATCAGTTTCAAGTCGAAAATCAGGAGATGGAGTCGAAAATCGGGGATTTAATGATCATTTTGGAATTCCGTGTCTACATATGTGAAAAGTAATTGAGGTGCCTAAACAAATTTTTACCGTAAATTGTTCGTATACCTATAAATTATGCCCCTCAAGTAGTTTCAAGTCGAAAATCGGGGAATGAAGTTGAAAATCGGGGGTTCATTGATTATATTGAAATTCCGTATGGTTACGTATGGAAAACCAATTTTTACAATAAAAGATTTTTATTGGAAAATATTCGTTTAACTATTTAAAGTATACCTCTAAAACAGTTTTAGGTCGAATACTAGGGATTGAAGTTGAAAATCGTCGAAAATTGATTTTAAGATTTCAAGATCTACTTGAAATTTTTCGAGGGTGATACGTTATAGGTAAACGAATAATTTGTGGTAAAGATTTTTATTGAAAAAATTTGTTTAGGCGCTAAAACAATTTTTTCCATACGTAGACATATACGTATAAAAAGTTGGCGACCCGCATCTAGTGGCCGGCAAAACAAAATACCAGGTAATTTGTGTCTTTTTTCTGCTTTTTTTGTACCGCAAGAAAGAATTTTGTAGCTCTCACCATCGACGAGTTACAAAAAAAAAACTGCCAGCTTAAACTTAACCCAGCGGCCATTGCGATAGCGTGCGAGTGGATTGACCAAAAAAATAGATTTTTAGCTAGGAATTTGTGTCTTGAAGAGTACTAAAAGGACATGGGATCAGAATTTTAATGGCTCAAGTGGGCTAGATGGGGCTGCGAATCGGCCAAGATGTGGAAGAAATATGCTCTTCTATCTCCGATTCGTTTTGGAATGAAATTTGGAGAACATAGTCCTATTTTCAAATTGGTCAATTTTCGGCCGAATTGGCTAATGGACAAAACGTGTCGTCCAGAATTCAAGAACCCGCGACTTTAGTGGAAAATGTTGCATCTTGGAATCTTTTAATATTCTGGGGCTTCGGTAATGGCCTGGGACCCGGACGCAAAAGCCCAGGGGACGTCCAAAGACCCCTTCGGCCACTTCCAGTCAAAATACCGACTCTTCAGTGCCGGCCGCCGTAGTTACAAATTCGAGAACCCCCGACTTTAGTGGAAAATGTTGAATCTTGGAATCTTTTGGTATTTTGGGGCTTCGGTAATGCCCTGGGACTCGGACACAAAAGCCCAGGGAACCTCCAAAGACCCCTTCGGCCACTTCCAGTCAAAATACCGACTCTTCAGTGCCGGCCGCCGTAGTTACAAATTCGAGAACCCCCGACTTTAGTGGAAAATGTTGCATCTTGGAATCTTTTGGTGTTCCTGGGGCCTCGGTAATGGCCTGGGACCCGGACACAAAAGCCCAGGGGACGTCCAAAGACCCCTTTGGCTACTTAGAATTAAAATACCGACTCTCCGGTGCCGACCGCTGTAGTTACAAATTCGAGAACCCCCCCGACTTTAGTGGAAAATGCTGGTTCTCGGAATATTTCGGTGTTTTGAGGCCTCGGTAATGGCCTAGACCCTGGACACAAAGCCCCATCTAGCCCACTTGAGCCAACTTGGCCAAGAATTGGCCAAATTAGAATTCTGACCCCATGTCCTTTTAGTACTCTTCAAGACACAAATTCCTAGCTGAAAATCTATTTTTTGGTCAATCCATTCGCACGCTATCGCAATGGCGCTGGGTTAAGTTTAAGCTGGCAGTTTTTTTTGTAACTCGTCGATGGTGAGAGCTACAAAATTCTTTCTTGGGGTACAAAAAAGGCACAAAAAAGAAACAAATTACCTGGTATTTTGTTTTGCCGGCCGCTAGATGCGGGTCGCCAACTTTTTATACGTTAGACATATGGAATTCCAAAATAATTAATGAACACCTGATTTTCGATTTGAAAATGATTAAGTGGGATACACTATAGGTAAACAAAAAATTTATAGTAAAAATTTGTTTAGGCACTTATAATATTTTTCATACGTACCTAAATATATAGAATTTCGAAATAATCATAGAACTCCCGATTTTCCACTTCACCTCCCGATATTCGACTTGAAAGTGTGTCAGGCGAATACGTTATGGATAAACGAATATTTCCCGACAAACATTTTTGTTGTAAATTGTGATTAGATGTTAAATGTTAAACTAAAAGTAATTTTTTGTTGTGGTTCATTTGAATTCCATATTACTTTTCTTCTATTTACTGCTTTTCGATAAAGCTAGTGTGACAAGCTTCGCTTTTGTCGGTAACTCCCAAATTTCCACATTTGGTCTGTGCTTTTCAAATTAACAGCACTATTAGAGTCCGAAAAAATCTTATTCCAGCCTGTTATCGGTGTTAGCAGCCGAAAATTCAGCAACCAATTTTTCAAGTGAAATTTCTAGGAGCTATTTGATTTCCAGCAGGTATTTCATCAGTGGCGTCTCAATAAAGAAAAACAATTGCAAATGTAGATTTGATGAAGAAAAAACATGGAACTAACCCATTCTACCGACGGGAAGTTAGCAGTCTCTTTCAGTAGCCAAAATAAAAAAAAATAGAAATCTTATACATTTATTACCTGTTGCAATTGGGTGAAACTGCCACTACTCCAAAATTGTGATACTAATTTAAATGATTTGCCACTCGAGTGGTGGGATGATATTTACAGAATTGATAGCAATTACTTCTACAAAACCAATATCGAATACCCCCACTCCCTTACCACCAGTCGATTTTCCTCTCCGGAAACTATCTCCTAATGATATATAAGCCCTTTTTACAGCATTTCCTATTTTTTTTTAATACGGGGACCTGCGTGCTTCATGCTCACCAATGATTCAATTAAATTTATTAATATCATTTTGGAAGAGTGGTAGTTCGAGTATGTCGAGTGCCGGCATGATATTTACCCGGAAAAATCAATAGAACTCCACACACAGTAATTAACCCAGAAATACATTTACAAAAACTGCTCCTCATATTAGCAGTGGTCAGAAGTGTTTTAGCGCTCATCAATAAAAATGATCTTGAAGTCCATCAGATGGATGTTAAGACCGCTTTCCTAACTGTTAAGTGGTTTTGCATGCATGAACGCAAACCTCAGAAAACATCGATGCTCCTGAGACAAGTTAGAAAAAGAACGTCGGAAATGGAAGAATCAGATTAGAAAGAAAAATCAAAAGCCTCCTTCAGAAAAGCTGTAGGAAGCCTATTGTACTTGGCAAGTGCAACTAAACCAGATATAACCTACTCAGTCAACATTTTTGTCAGACGACAAAACGAACCCATAAGAGTTGATTGGAAAGATGTAAAATAATCTTTTGTTATCTCAGAAGTACTTCAGATATGGGATTGACATTCAGTGCCAAATGAGACAGTGCCAAAATAGCTATAACTAACTCATGCTTCGGAGACTGGCATTATTCATCATCCACTGGAGGGTACGTGATCATGCTCTTTAGTGACCCCATCATGTGGAGGAGCCACAAACAGTCGTACATAACTCTCTCTACATGTCATGCTAAATACCTAGCAATGAGTGATACCTGTTAGGAACTGGTGTCATTAGATAAGAGAATCAGAAACATGATAGGGAAAACATACCCAGTCACTATCTCTTGTGACAACAAATCAGCTCGTGATATGCTCAGATGAACGTTAGTCACAAACTTAAAAATTTTATTGACAACTTTGAAACATTTTAGAGAGACTTAAAAAAGAAAGAAAACCGCCACAAAGTCATATGGTTACCACGCATGGAAATTACATCAGAGCCCGCGAAGGCCAAGTCATAATTAGCTGGGTGTCGACATTAGAAACTCAATCCTATAGACGTGATGACCAAGTTTCTGCCATCTCAAACTCATATCTACCTCTGAGGAAAGTTCATGAATTAAATAGTAATTCAGTTAGCTAATACGCAAACGTCATAACACACTATCGGAATATAACTTCATAATTCATTCAGATTAGCATAATGCAAAAGATAATCAGATATGTATTTCAGATACAAAAAGCTTCCGGATAAGGCCGAGAAAAAGCAGTGTGACGTACGATCCTGCCCTCAATACTAAACATCTCTCTAGGAAGATATACAACATTATATGGTTCTCTGTTCTCTGTATTGTCTGCAGACATCGTTACGTGCATGGCGTTGGTTTATATTGAATGTTTAGTGAGTGAAATAAAAGTTTTGAACGACCACAGTTATTTTTAAATCCTATCCAACACTTTGTGAAAGTAATTTTTTTTCTGAGTGCTCACCCAATTTCGCGTGTTATCAAAAGATAGGCACAACATCCTATAACAGTTTGATAACAGACTATTTGATTCCTCTCCTGGGTGGTTTTTGAAAAGTCAAATGTACCCCATGTGAGACCTACAAAATAGGTACAAATTCCACCATGTCACAGAATTCATTACCTCCATCGGTTTCAAAGATGTGCAGTATGGCTAATGGCAGGTATTGCAGTTAAAACTTTAGCTGCAATAGTACTCCAGTACTACAATCGACCCCTCCCATGATGAGTGTGGTTTGTTTATTTATACAACTTTAACTGTCTGGTCCTTTAACTGTCTACATAGTGGACTTATTTTTGACATTATTTAACTGAACCTCATAATTTATATGGATCCCTGAATCAAGTTCTGGTATTTTATGAAGCAAGATTTTAAAAATGTCGCAAAGTCTCATCATTTCTTATTCAAAAATGCCTAAAATCACTAAGAGGGGGATATCCGCAAACGTGTTTAGCCACATTTCTTTTCTAGGGCGTTGTGTGCTAGAGTGGGCAAAAATATGCTTTTTCGTGTTTTTAGAATACATGCATGCAAGGACTGTAGAAAAGTTTAGGAAAAGTTGAAAGTGTCTGCAGTGATCTAATTACTCATACGCATACGAGATGAAGCAAACCTGAAGGGGGGGGGTGGATTGCTATCGCATTTTCAAAGTACAAGCGTGTAGCAGTTTGTTGGGACGAGTTTTCGGGAATTTATTTATCGTATGATTTTGAGCGCATGATGTTAATTACGTGTTCAATTTACAAACACACATTAAAGTGTTTTAATATATGCTATTGCAGCGATAGTTGATTTTATTAAACCGTTACGACATTTCATCACACCAGTGTACAATCAGCAGCAAAAAATTTGCGGCCAATTTATCAATGTGCCATTTCAAGCAGCTCCATTAAGGTGAAATAGCAATTTCACAAGCTCGGGTTACTGACAAAACCCATAATTTTCTACTTATTTATTACCACAATTTCGAACCCTACACCAGGTTCCCAATTCACCTTCATATCAAGATCAATTATGTCATGAACAAAATAGCAATGTTTCTAAGAATTTTTCTGCATTTATTTATTTATATAATTATTTTTGTTTATTTATTTAATTGCTAAATATTTGCTCTTGGTTTCATTCAACCGGAATTTCTACTTCGAGAACAACTAGGCATATATCTTTCTCCATATAATGGTAATAACTTATCCATTAAATGTGGAAAAAGGTTTACCTACAATGATATCTTTATTGGTTCTTGAGATATAAATTTCTGGGTATCGGTGGTAAATTGTGGGAATATTAGGATGGCTACGTGAATCCGCCCATAATCATATCGAGTGCAATTATTCAGAAATTAAATATGCAGGAATATTCATAGATATTTGTTATTTCGTTCACAAAATAAGAATCGGGGGTGAATTGGTGGATGATTGGGTAAGTTTCGGGAATAGTCAATTAGACCACTCGAGCTCAATGAGTCATGCTGCTATGACTACCACCACAGCTTTATTTGTTCCAAGGAAATTCAGCTATGATTATTTCAGCTCAAGCTGGAATAGCTATTGTAGCGCGCATTTCGCCGGGCACCGACACTGTGCCCCGACCACGTGTTCACTGTGTAAACAAATTTCTCGATATTGCCATTCTACGGGGTTTCGACCGATGTTTTATAAAGCGGATTTTTAAATTTTGACAAGTACGCTTCTCTCTGTCTCTCTCTTTACGTTGGAAATTTGCTAAAGCGGCAAATCGCGCTAACTAGGTATGTGGCTTTATGAGTTTTGCGTGTGCCACTCGCAACTTGTTGTGGCGATGAGTCACTCGGGAAGCAAAACGGATTTTGGTATAGTGATCGACAAACGAATTAACCGAGTTTTGCCTCTTGAACACATTGTAGACGCGGCGCATGCGTCTGATAGTTTTATAAATTTTTGTACACATCGCGCATGCGCCTAATACATTCATAAACTATTTTTGTACACGCCGCGCACGTGCCTGATAGCTTTATAAACTGTTTTTATCTGTGTCAGAGTTAACATTTTGATTAGTGTTAATTAATTTGATTGGGGCCAAATCTAAGAAATTTTACAACTATAGAAAAAAAGTGGTAAAGAAAAAATTGCGAGAGCATTTCCAACCATTTTCACATATCCTACTTTAAATTGATTTAAAGTGGAATCCGCAATTTAAGTAGATTATGACAAAATTTGTGTATCAGTAGTATATCGGTTGTAATGTTTTCAAAACAATGTTTTTACAATTTTCACATTTGAATTTGTTTCTTCTAAGAGTTTGATTCTATTGAGTACTCGATAATTTATCCCATTTTGCATCAATACTGCAGAATTAACGAGTAATTTCAAATGACAACCGAACCGAATTCCTTTTATAAACATTACAATTCTTTTTTATTACCATCTTCTTTAAATTTTTACGGTGTCTGACGATTATCAACAACTACTGTTATGTAAGTGTCGCTCTGAGTGTAATTAGCATAATGGCAATGTACTTACTAATTGCGACGACTTTTTTCAGCTACTTTTTACACTTACAACGGTTCACTTCAAGATAATTTAATGTTAACAGTTTGTAGGCGAATTATGCGATGACTGAGTACGTGAAACGTTTGTGACTGGAAGTTATTATTGTTTTAAGAAGGTCGCTAACCCTGAATACTAAAATGTTTATAAGTAGTGGAAATGAAATAGAACAGGTTACACTGGAATATTCTATTAGTGGAAAATGTAGCAGAGATAAGCCACTAAATTCAAATTTTGTGAAAACAAAAAACGTACAGGTGGATTCAGGAGAATCTAAAATATACGGGAGGGTGTGTTGAAAGAGTGTGCCGAAATTTAGGAAATAGAGCAATGTTATAATACTATACGAACTGGAGAAATGTGAAAATAAACTGAAAATTAAAGAAGGGTGTCCAAAAATTATTGAGATCCAGAAAAAATAAAAAAATAAAATGGCTGAAGCGATTAGCAAAGGGAGAAATGTATAAGAGTGCCTAAATAACGTAATAAATATGTGCAAGGGATGTAAAGAACTAGCAAAACTGACATATGGATAGAAATCTATCTATCTTATCTATCTTCCTTATTATTATTCCAGCGATCCCTCGGTCGTCAGAGCCTCGTCAGTTATCTAGCTGGGTGCACACGGATAACCCTGGTTATCACACGAACAGGTGACTTTGACATTTGGGCTGGCAATATTGTTCTATCTTTGCCCCTTTACACCACATTTTATAGTTGTTATTAATTTATAGTTGTTTGTTAAGGACGCACCGCATTTACGAAGGCGATAAAGGGTGCAGAAGATATATTTGCTGTAATGGTGCATTGATTTCTAAAGGTTAGCTTGGGATCAAAGGTGATGCCTAAAATTTTCAGTGAATCGGAAACACTTAATTTGCAACCAGTGAACAGAATATAAGGCATGTGAGTTGAATCGAGTCTGCTCATAAAATTGGGAGAACCGAACTGCATCGCACCAGTTCTATCGACATTAATTGACAGACCATTTAGTATAGTCCAATCCGAGATATTGCTTAAGTCTTCATTAACCTGGCGGATAACATCAGAGGTATCACCAAACGAGCCTGAATGATATATGCAGAAGTTATCAACGTACAGATGGTAGGAACAGTGCTTTAATACAAAGCATACATGATTAATAAATAGGTAATAAAAAAACAAAGGCCTCAAGATGAAACCTTGAGGCACACTTTTGGTCTAAACATAGGTTCAGAAGAATCATCCAAAGAGAATACACCTATTTGAGTTCGATTCGAGTGATAAGAGCGAAAGCCACCGCTCGTAGCTAAATGATGTGAAAATATAAATGAATTTGGTCCAGTATTAATGACGTGAATATTAGATAGTAATGACACTTTAATCTCGCAGGCGTAAGAGATACTCGTTCGCCTAGTAAAATGCTCTGTTAAATTTGTAAGTGTAAAGGGGGAATGCTAAAGGGATTCAACATTGAACTTAATGGTTTTATCAAATATATCTGACCGTTACAATAATATAACTAAATCAACTTCAAATTATTTTTTTAGTGGTAGAAATACTCAGATTAAGGGTTCCATTACGGCACAAAGCCAACTAAAGGCTGACTTTGCGATACCAAGTTTGTAAAACTGTTCCCATGGCAAGGGTATATCAACACAATCAACGGCACGAGAGACGTCGATTGCCACCAAAAGTGTAACTTGTTTGTTTTCGATTGCTAGCCTAATGTCATTTGTAATTTTAACAACTGCCGGGTGTGGGCTATGCAATTTACGAAATCCTGACTGGCAAAAGTCAAGGAGGTTGAACTGCTCTCGATGTAATGTGATACCTGCTTATGAACAATAGATTCCAATATCTTAAAAGTCGCACAGAGTAAGCTGATAAGTCTATAATCTTTGAGGAATTTTGGGGTCTTGATTTTAGGAATACGGGAACTAAGGATCGTTTTCCAATTGGAAGAAAAAATGCCGGTTTGCAGCGAGCTTTCAAATATATTTAGCAAGATGGGAATAATAACATGAATTCAATCTTCTAGTAAACGTAAAGGTATGACGTCAGGGTCCATGGCTTTAGACCATGCGGACCGTGTAGCAGTGACACATTGAAAAAAGTATTGGTCGATGATATCAACCTCAAAGGAGGTCATAGTATGATTGGCAAAGAGATTATTCGAATTACCCACGAAGTGATTGTTGAATGTTTTGAGTTACGCAGTGAGTGCCTCGATATGATCAGGTCTATTTGAAATACCAATCTCACTTACGCAATTCCAGAGGTCAGACTGGGTGTTACATCTTTCAAGTTTGTGCTGCAGCAATAGCATTATGTAATACAAGCTTAGCTATATGGCGCTGGTGGTAAGACGATCGTTTTCATTGCGTGTACCGTGTACGATTGAAGCTTCGACCGGTAGTGTTCCTAGCTCGCAAAATTTGGAGCAAGTCAGGTGTTAACCACGGCGGAGGGTGGCTAGCATGAGCTTTAAAAGTACCGAGGGGCGCGTGGGAATCGTACAAACGAAGGATAAGGTTCGAAAAAAGAGAAACTTTTTGGTCAACGTCGGATGATACGATAATAGGTTGCGAATCTATGGATTGTAGGTCTTTATACAAACCAAGTACCCAAATAAACGTTTTTAAAACAGCGACGAGTGATAGCCTTGGATACTAGCTTAGGTCGAGCATATTTAAAGTAGGCTAGAAGAATATCATATCTTACGCCAAAAATGTTGTGAGTAGAATGCCACATTATTATCATCAAGTAGGCAAAAATAGTCAATTGTGAAGAAATCGCACAGAAGCAAGATATTATCGTAGTCACCATTACAGTTTAGCAAGGCATCCTCGACTATCTAGTATCAGAAGCCAGTTTTTGGTCGATTGTAAACAAATGCACAGAAAATTTTAAGGCCGTCTACCCGAATCTCGGCAAATTAAAACTCAGGTATTTTAATGCAAGTGGAAAACACGTGCGAATGCATGACGACTTTAGATTAGACAGAGTTGTGAACGTACATAGCAACACCGCCACCTCTCGGGGTCGTACACTCGTTACGATGCATCGTGTAATGCGGAATAATCATTAGGGTAGAAATATGTTTTGGCTTCCGAAAAGATGTACTAATCGCCATGACATGCACGCCATAAGTTGACATAAAGCTTGCACGTTACAATGGCTGACGCATAAATACCTCGTGGAATTATTTGCCATAATCAGATATGGATCGTGCTATCAGAGATAGCGCGATCAATACTCTTGCGAAGGATTAGACCTAGTTCTATCGGAGCGAGAATGATTGCAATGATTGCTAAAGTGTCTCGCGCTACCAAGTGCAGCAAGCATAGTATCTCGGTGCTTGTTCACCTCCTTGATCAGCTTTGTTACCTTTTTATGCTGTAAAAGCGAAGACAACGTAGGCTCACCGTCAGCATCGGCTCACCGTCAGCATCGGCTCACCGACAGCATTGGCTCACCGTCAGCATCTGCGTCCTTCCCCGTAGCATCACCACTCATGGCGCTTCTACGACCTCACAGATATCGCCAATGACGCTTCCCGATAAGGAGAGGAGAGAGGCAGTAGCCGGCAAGATAACTTTGAGGTTAGGAAGGGTTACATTTGCAGAAGCAATGCACTTTGCGCCCGAAATTGTGTATTATTTGTCTGGCTTTTTTCGTAAAAGTCACGGCTTTATCCACGGAATTGGAAATATCGAATGTAATGATTTCAAATTATATCAAATAATAAAAAAGACTCATTTGTAAAAAATAAATTCGTATTTTTATTCGTAGTTGAGTGTTACGATCAATACCTCGAGGTATAATAAATAGAAGTGCGTAGTTTTGCAATCACTTTAAAACTTCGTGTAGTTTTACTTGTATGTATCTGTCAAGTTTTACAATGGCACTTTTAAGATAACACTAGACGGTTGACAAATGATTAATACAATATTTACATCCTTATCAGCAGAAGAGGTATTTTCGTAAAAGGTTGACTTTTTGAAAATTTCGAGATAATTCAAGAATGACCATTTCTATAATAAAATAAAGCCAGTAAGTTAGATCGATCAAACTATGAATATATCAAATAACTAACAATGGTCCTGATTCATGTCTATTAATATGTTAACAAAAAGGAATATGAAAACAACTATTAATGGAAAAAAAGATCGTGGATGAAGAAGAAAAGCAACTTAGAGAAAACTTTTAGAAGTAGAGTGAAATGGATTGAACAATAACTCCACTGAATTTTACGGTAAGAATAGGGGCTACTACTCCGACAGAACTGTATCATTTTTAAACCTAAGCATGACGTTATTATTCAGTTCTTCACCATCCGAAAACTTAAGTAACCATCTTGGAAAGGATTTAATTTAATTCGCCGATGCTATCACCATGAGTTGCAATAAACGTAAATATGTTACAATACAGATAATGTTAATATTTTCAAAGAGAAGGTAAAAAATCATAAGTGAAGAAGTAGTATCCGCTACTTTTTTTTTATAAAATTAAGTGATTTCCTTTGTGAATAAGTGTAAAGTTCATTTAAAAAACTGGACGATAACAATCTTTTCTTCTTGTTAACTTTTTTTATGTGCAGCATTTCAAAATAGAACATTTCATCAATACATGGCATTCTCATTTTGGCACTTTACAGTAAATAAAGAATTTAATTTATTTAATGAAAATAAAATATCTCATTTGATATTACAGCAGTATGTTATAACTTTTTTACTACAGTAAATACGTAAAAATTTAAAATGAAAAAACAAAAGGGTTTTGGGGTCCTGATTGCTTGTGTTTGGATAGGGTTTGTAGGGTTAACTTCCTATTTAATGCTCCGGGTTGTTTTTAAATAACTTAGGAGGATGCCATGGTGTTTTCGAAACATGCTTTAATATTTTCAAAATCCCCACAAAACTATTTTAGATTACTACGGGGAACATGTACATTAAGATTTACAGAAAATTGAAAAGAGTAGAAAAGCATATGTCAAAACTGTTTCTAACTAAGGAGAATCTAAATTACTTTAGCGCCAGATTGAAAGCGACATCAGCGAAATCTCGCTTCCACAGTCTACGAAATTGAGGAGAATTTTATGTTGAATAGTAGTACTTTTGCACTTTGGTAGTTCTTATTGTTACAACGCTATTTCTAGTATTTAAGGAATTACATCCCTTCTGGTTAAAAACAATCCTGTTGACGCAAATCCTTTGATAGCTCGTTCGCCCGTTTGAATCTTGAAATACACTGTACCAAAAAGTTCGCTGATGTTAAAATTACTCACAGCTCGCTAATTCATTTGCAAGAAGATTCCAACCTCCTCGTTGTAAAACCTGCTTTTACCAAGCGGTTGTAGCTTGTGTGTGGTGTGTAATGGAAGGCACAATATGTTCACAAAGTTTTGTTTAACAGCCAGTATAACATCCAAGTTCGTCGCAGAAACTGAGTAGAACAGGATTGTCTTCTGTGGGTCGCGTTTGTTTCACGAAGTGATTAAATCAATCCGTAAATAAGTACGTCTGGATCCATCCTGATGGATGATAGCGAAGTAGAGTTCCCATTTGTGAGTCTTTCTTGGGCAGCTCATTTGTGTTCTCTGGAAAAAATAATCATATATGTAATGAAGATGCCAGTAGCGCCGTACCGTTACTAGAGAACCTGTTTCGACAGAGGTTATGCTCTACTTGGCGCTTTCCTTTCAGACCTAGCAGTTCAGCACACCTAGACTGTAGAACGCAAAGCCCAGTCTGATCAACATATTAAAAATTCACTCTGAGAAAAAGTGTTTTCTTCCATCAGGTTTTCTAATCAATTGAAAAATTCATTAGCATTTTCTTCGTTAAAGCCAATGGCTCTTGCTACGGAGGTCTGCAAAGGGTTATTTGATCACTGTGCCTTTCTAGAAAAAGTCGTAACCACTTAGGGCCACCTGTCTGATTTAAAATAAAAAAACGATTGGGAAGGTTGTTGTGATTTGCAACTTGATAATCAGCACATCTGACTTCTGGCCTGGTTAGACCAGAACATGTGCGTTTCATTGCTATCAAGTGGTTCATGAGCTCATTGTCTAATTCCTCAGGAAGCACTGATTTCCTGTCAAGATTTGTTTTCATCACATCATCCTGTTCGTTCTTAAGAGTCCATCACCCGGCGTTGCTGCGGGATAAGAGACGAGGACGAGGTAGCGGTACGCGTGACTCTGTTTCTTCCTTCCACTACTTTTTAACTAGCCAGGACTAAGTTAATTTTCCCACTAAGTTTAAATTCCGAAATACATATGTGGCAGAACTTTACAGCGAGCTTTCTAGTGATTGTAAGGGTGTAGGGAAAACATGATCCTAGGGTAGTGTATTATCGTATCAAGTCGAAATAGGGTTCAATGAAGAGATAAAGGATAATTTTACATTGGTCTAGTAACAGAATTTTGAGTTTTCTTTTATTTTGGTCAAATTTTGAACTGAAAATAGTACGTAAAATAGGGCAAATTTAGGGGCGGTTTTAAACGGATAAGAAGAAAATATAAAAAATCCGTTACTAGACCGATGTGTATTTAAGTTTTTCGCTTCGAGTGGTTTTTATTTGAAAAGAATATTTCAAATGATGTTCGAGGTATCATACTTCCCCCGCACCTCTAAAACCACCTTAAATTGAATCGGGTGATGGACTCTTAAAGTAGCTGAATAAAGTTGTCCGTGGCACATTAAAAGCTTTCACAGCAGCCAGGTAGCCCATTTGACACCCACCCCTTTACGCAGCTTCAGGCCTCTGCATGTCCCCCTTCTTGTCATATTTGTTCTTTTGCGTTTTTAGGCATTTTTTTAGAGAGAAATACAGATTTTAGTATGAGTACATTGTGACTCCCTAGTGTGGAATACTCCACATTGCAGCATATCTAAAAATTCCACATTCGGAACGTGTTTAGTTTCAATTTCCTCATGCACATTTAATTAAGAAAACAAAATGAAGTAAAATCGAGGTAATGGAAATTAATAATGAACCTTCCTCTAAGTCTAGCAGAAAGGCAACATGATTCGGATTGCGATATTACATAAAGAAAATTACATTAAAATAAAATAAAATTTAGATTGACTTAAAACATTCTCTTACTCGCCCAAAAATATTGGAGTTTACGTCACATATATTTAGCTTATGTACAGTTTTAGCAAAGCTACTTTTATAGCAACGTGTTTTAATATCGGGATGCATCCACTGCAATTATTGTATTGCAGATGTCACTGAAAATTATCACATTTTGCACTTCTACTACCATATAAACTTCCCGACTGTAGAAAGGGGAGGGGGGCAGTGGAAGGGGAGGGGGGGGGGCGTTTGACGAATAGAGACTGAAGTTAAAATCACCACTATACAATATAATATTAATAACAATAATAATAAAGAAAATGACAACTACAGTTTATACTGGGACAGAACAGTGCTCACAGATAGAACAGTGGTGGCAAATCGGCCGGACATTGCACTGGTGAACAAGACACAAAAAAACATATATTATAGAACCCACCACTAATAACGTGAGAAAAACATTTCAAACCAAGTTGGCAAAATATGCGGACTTGTCGTTCCAGATAAAACAGCAATGGGGACAGAACAACGTGATTATTCTCCCGCTAACCATCAGTACAACGGGAATCGTACCTCGCTCACTGAAACAGAATTTGTTACCTCTGCAACTAAGAGTCTTTAATAGCAGACATACAAAAGTCAGTAATACATAATACCTGTAAGATTGTTCGTAATTTTTAAACATTAAATGGGAAGTATTCATCTTGTCAATACCGATGAGTACGAAGACACCGTCACAGATGAGACTACAGCAAAAATAATAATAATATAAGTAAATTAATTTAACACAATAAAATTTAAAAAAAACTGTTGCTTTTTAAAAGATGAAAAAGCGATGGATTGTAAAGGTACGCGTTCACTGATCAGTATCGTACGTATACGGTACGCACTGCAGGGGTCGGATTTTTATATTATCTGATCAGATATTAGTTTATTTTGAGATTTAATTGAAGATGAAATTTTTCAATATTTTCGAACATCACATGATGGGATTGAAGTGCCATTATGTTTTTAAGACCACGTTAATTAAGATAAAGTACACTTGACAGACTCTTGGGTCAGAAGAAAGCATCGGTAGTGTCGGTACGTCAACGAATTTTGTGCGCCTTCGGAATTCAGATGAGAAATGTTATTCATTAAAAATTCCATCCGTGCCATGCGTACCTTCTGTGCGATACCGATCAGTGAACGCTTACCTTATACTCGGTAATCTCGGATTCCGAGATTTCGGGTTAAATTGTTTAGCATACATTTTCGGTTTTTTGTGAATGAGAAATCGATTTCATTACAAACTATTCCACAAGCACAAGTGATGTTTTGTTATTCCCATAACGCGTCTTTCGGCAGCAGCGGTGTTAACGGAGAACCAACTAATGAGAACAAACCCTCGAAAGAAAGGAGAGAATTGGGGAAAACGGAGAGAGGTTATCGAATCGTAGCGGTGACTAAGGAAAAAATTATGTTATATCTAAAGGTTTTCGAAATATCGAGAAATATCGAAAGTATTGATTCGGGGTGAAAGGTCTCGTAAAATCGCTGGAAAAGTATAGGAAAATATTTATGGGAGCGATTAATTCACATGAAATGCCTTTTTATGTACAAACTGCCCGAAGAAAAGAACGTTTGCTGTATGCAGGATAGTTCACGAAAAAGTTGCTATACTTTAAATAGGTACCGAAAGAAAAAAGATAATGGGAGTTGTCTATATAAAGTAGTGTCGGAAATAAGAAATGTGTAGGTGTATAAAATATAAATGATAGGGCGAATATCTAGATCTTTCAGACACCTTAAAGTGCAGAATTAAAATTTGTGGCATCATTAAAGAGTTTGATTAAATGGGATTAAATCACCAGTATAGGTAGTTTCACGGGGTGAGCTTTATACTTTTTACCCTGTGTTTTTTTGATCAAATAATTTCGATTTGAATAAATCGTTAAATGAGGGATGCACCTTCTGCATATCTTGTAATTCAGACAGAATATGGGAGCTCTGAACTTTTGTTTAAAAGTTAACCATAAATAAGATTGAAATGATTTAAAGTAGTTGTTTTCGTGAACAGTGGGGCAATATTTCTCCTTAAAACATGTCCATTAAATGTATTAAAATCATTAATTTATACTTAAAATCATTTAAATTTCTGAACAAAATTGTTATGAGTTCGAGTTCCAATATTTTTATTGTATTCCTAATGTTTTAAGAAATGTTCATTGCCACATGCAACGTTTTGTTCAAAATTAAATTAACCTAAAATGGTGGCTTTTATTGCTATCTACCAAAAGCACTTTTTCGTAGAAAAAACTTCGAAATTACTATCTCTACCTTATTTTCAAATAAAAAAATTGAAAGGGTGATAAGTAGGGTACAACTTATCTTTTAAAATTACCCGTATTGCGTAGATCCTTAAATCTATTTTACCATGGCATTTTGCATTATGATGTTTTTAAATTTTTCTGATAACATTTCATTTATGCACTCTGAAGCAATGAGGAAGTAACTAAATCTCTGCCATCGAATCTCAGCCCTCTCTATCTCTCTTATTTTGTATTAAGGTATTGGACACTACTGTGTGTAGCAAATTCAAATTATTTTTTATGTTCTTGTAACGGTAAAATGACGGAGCTTCCCCATGAACCACTCTGTATATAGCCAGCCCCCTCTAAAGGTAAAATATTAATTAAAGATTTTTTTTCAGGCAGAGAAAGCTTTGCCTATAAACAATAATGGTAATAAATACGGATTGTTTGATAAAATTGATACGTAGTTAATACAATTGGAAATAATTAAAACTTTAATTGGAATTTCAGCGAAGGTGGCTATTCAGGAACGGAACAATATATAGTTAATTGATCCTAGTGTACAAAAAGCTATCAAAAAACCTTCAAGAGTTACAGGGACGTATATAGGGGGGGGGGGGTTAGGGCCGTTAGCCTACACAAAAATGCTAATACTCGCCCAATATCACGGTTTGTATCCCAGCCACAAAAAATTACTAAATATTTATTAGTAGTAGTTAAGTCAGTAGGTGCACGTGCAGATCTGTGTGATCTGAGCTATCTATTTAAGAACAAGAACAATAATCTCAGAGCAATACCCAAGAGCGCAATTTGTACACTGTGTGGCTCACGTTCTTAACTTAGTTTTAGCGCATTCATGTGAAATACCTATGATACGGAATTGTATCGGTATCGTCAAAAACATAGTGAATTTTTTTCGACAATCTCCACTTCGGGACAACCTTTTGAAGAAAATTGCGGATCACATGGAGTCATCTGAATCTCATACTCATTCAACGCTCATATCTCTTTGTGAGACGCGATGGACCGAAAACATGTAGCTGTCAGTAAAGATTAAATGTAAAGATTTGCAGAAATGGTTCCCCTTGTGCGCGCAACATTTGAGGTATACTTCAAGACTCTGCTAGTAGGGATGTCGCCAGTCAAGCGTACCAGTTGAAGACCGCAATGGAAAATAGCCAGTTTATCGTGTCGTTAGTTATACTAAGAATTTTTTTTTATATATACAGCAAACCTAAACAAAGCTATGCAGAAGGTTAATCTCGATTTGTCCAAGATGTGCAGTTACACAAAAACGATAAAAACAACTTTACAAAATATTCGGAACGAAAATCATTTTACCATCCTTTTCGAATAAGCAAAACAGATGAGTTTAAGCAACATAGTTGTTCCACGAACGACTGGAAGGCAAACCCAGCGCAGCAATGTTCCAGGAAAATCTGCCGAAATATATTATCGTCGAAATGTATATTACCTTTTCATTGAACATGTGATTGCAGAACTCGATGCCCGCTTTAAACCACATGAAGAAACAATCGAAGGCATTCAAACGCTTCTGCCTAAAAATACGAGTAATGACTCCAGAATAATAGAAAGTCTTAAAACTATAGCAGTAACATTTTTGGGTCAAAATGAAAGCGCAACTTTTCTGAGTGAATATGAAGTATGGTACAATCACTGGAAAACTGTAACGCAAAAACCTACCACTGCAGTAGAAGCTATTGATCAGTGCGATGATCAGTTCTTCCCTTTGACAAAAAAGCTTCTCATCATTTTAGCCACACTCCCAGTGTCCACTGCGACTCCTGAAAGATGTTTTTCTACTCTAAAGAGGTTGAAAACTTACATCAGAAACAAAATGGGCGCTAAAAGTCTACTGGTCTTGCTTTAATGAGTGTTCATCGTGACCTGACGGTGCAACTCGATTCCGAAGAATTTATAAATAAGTTAGCAATAACACGTAAAAGGCGAAATTTAATACTGTAAATTAAAGTTGATGAATAAAGATGATGTTATTATTATACATAATTACACAGAAAAAAAGCTCTTACTCGCACTTACAGCTATGCTTTTTTATAGCTTGAAATTACGGTCCACGGGCAAAACTGGTTTACCTTTGTACATTGTTGGACACCCCCCATGTGAAAGCTATAGCTACGTACCTGAAGAGTTATAACCTTCGTATGAAAAATTCCCACTCAAAAACTGGGTTTTCAATGAGTTTATTGAGAAACGAGAAGGAAACATACTGACAGTTCGTTTAACTTCAAACGTATTATTACAAAGGAAAATGTATTTTTAATTGATGATTGACATCTGTATTTTTCTTTACTTTGAAATATTATTGAAATACTTTAAAAAAAATTTTACTCCATGCTGGTCTTTTCGTTTGTACTCAAATTTAAAACATAATTTATTCCACTTAAAAATATTCTCTTCTAGTTTCTAGATGTTTTTTTTACACCGTTTTACTTTTTTTGAAAAATGTTATATCGGGCAACATATTCTTAGAAATTATTTGGGACGAGTTCCCAAAGCATAAACGAGGATTACTCCTCTGTTAAGGATACACGTGCAGTCCCCCGACAAACTGAATATCGACCCAAAAACGCATTTAATTGGACATTCATTTTTATTTTTGAACGACATGAAACTGGCCACACTTCCACAGAAGTTACTGTAATTGGCACGTGGGAGTGCCGTAGCTGAGATTGACTAACTCGACCCTCCACGCACCCACCGTGCTTGTGCATTGAATGCCCCCACTTCAATTTTTTAATACAATATTTAATCAGAGGGTAGTGTTTCATCGATTCCAAGTAAGGGTTCGCTTTGTGTTCCGGCTACGCAATAATGATTGCTAACAATGTGCCCAGTTGACGGAAAACATCAAGACGTGGAGCTAACTTCCGTGAATGTTTGTAATTGTGTTTCGGATGTACGGAGGGACGTTATTGATACCCTGCGAGCTTCCCTTCTGGTCACCGGATAGTTCCGAGAACTAAATTGGATTATTGTTTTGATGAGGAAATATTTTGATCTTGATTTATAAAGTATCTATGTGAGGATAAAAAAAGAACTTTGCTAAGCACTTAGCATGAATCACTGCTCACTTCGCATTCTCTAAACTCTAACAGATAACGCGATTATTTTACACGGCATGGTTGATCTTAAATAGTGGCATTTGTTACTCGTTTTTAATAAAATATTGCATTGTCCAATATGACCTGTCCTAGATAACAGACAACGTAACTGTTTCACGAACGAAGTCATGTTTCGTGAGTAATGGTACCCGTTACTTACTCATTTCTAAGTAAAAATAGTAACATTTAAGTAACATCTCATCGTGGTTGTTATTCAGTCTTCTCAAAATAGCGAAACGTTCTGACATCCTAAATATTCGTAATAGAGTTTTCGTAACTTTACGTCACCTAACAAATATAATTGTGTTACACATTTTCGGGTGTATTCTGCATGCAAATTGGTATTCTTGTTTTAAATGGAATGAAAAATTGGATTATTTGTGATGTTTCATGTTATTAAATGTAATCTTGTTCATCAAAGTCGTTACGTCTTTATGTAGTTTACATACTAAAATAGAAATAAAAGAAAGGAGAGTACTTCATCCAACATTCATTTCGTTAAAATCACTTCAAGGAATTATTATGTCTTCGCTGGTGCGAAATGTTTGATTTGTTTAAACTGTCTTCCGTCCGACAATTGTGCCTCCAATTAACACATGGCTATTATTATGGATAGCAATCTAATTGTAAGCTAATTTCAGTTCATCTGCTTTGAAAATAATTATACAGTATTGTAACGTTCTACGGGTTCAAAATAGCTTACACTACGCGAAGTGTCAACTAATTTATTTCCACTAAGAACTAACACTTATTACTTAATTTATAACACTTGTTTATTTATATTCCGGGCACGGCCGTTCAGGTCAGGTATTCGACGTGTTCCGTTGTTTATTACTCCTCTCCACTCGGTTCGGCGGCGTCCTTTTATCTCGCCGCCTCATGCCGCTCCAGAGCTTTCTCGTCGTTCTAAAAGGGTCTCGTTGATCCAAACAGTCTGGAATTCTACCAACTGGAATCGATTCGTCGGAAACGGACTGCCCCGAATTCTGTTTATTTTGTGGCAAGGCTTTCCGTTGCAGTATATGATAAATCATGCATTAATCTATACAAACATAATTGGTCGCTTGCAGAATATGATTGTTGTGATATTACTATATCAAAATAGATTTCTTCAGTTGTGAATAGTAATAGCAAGTCTTATAAAGCGCTGCTTACAGAATAAACTCCGAATTAAGTTATCTTTTCATTTTAGTTCAATGAATGTAGCTATAGAATACAATTCTAAATTTCTAAAGGTATTATTTGTAGTAATTGTTATTCGTAATGAGCATACGATTTGGTTGCGAATGGGACATAATTGAATAACGGTAGATTTTTGCTTTTTTGGGGTCGTTTTTAACTGAGGAAATTGTTTATTCACCGAGTATTAGAAAGTAATTTTTCACCGGTTTACTGTTCGTTTACTCGTGTGAGATGACGTTAACTCTTGGGAAACGGCCGGGTTTGTTGATCACTGAATAATTTATAACTTTTAAGTTATGGGAACTTTTAATAGATCGCTATAGTATCGAGTTCACTGTCTGCTCACTTGAGACAAAACTATGAATGCATTATAATTACTTATAAAATATCTTGGGCGATAGTCCTGCAATTATTTCGTAATGATTTATTGAGCTCCATTAATAGTTTTGTTGGTTTGTGGCATTTCGTAAGTAGCAACCTGTGTTACTCACACCTCTCTCATACCCGGTTTATATCACTCGTTAAAATCCAATTGCACAATTATTGTGTTGTAATTTTTTTCAGTACTTCCTGAAAAGATCCCCATGTTCCAATCTTTTGTCATAAATGAGCATAACGATACGAATCTATTAAGTTAATTATCAATTCGCCAATAATAAGCGTTGCCGCTCCTTTTACGCCCTCTGTAAAATTTATTAGTAGAAAATTCATCATCAATTGGAACAAATCACGGATCGGAATCTTCGTTTCACAAGTTCTAAAAATATTTGGACGTTTATTTCAACAAAGGCTAATCAAACGCGAAAATTCGAAATTGAAGTTTTAGTCAACTGTTTACTTTGGTTATACAATAAATCTTCAATACAAAGACGTGGAATCGAATAGTTACAATATAATTTGTACCTGAGTCATAATAACAAAACAGAATCCGATAAAATAGGATTTGTAAGTTTTGTAGAGAGGATGTTTTCTTGATAACTCTTAATACCTACATCTTTTTCAAATTGACCTCGTGTAGAAGAGGTGGTAGAGAAACGATAGAATGAATAGGGAATTAAAAATAAAAATATATTTAAGCGTATAGTAAATATGGTGACCGAGAGCAATGTCAGGACAACTGCTGGTTAGTAGTTGAGTATGATGCCAGTAGAAGAAATACGAGATAACTAATACGGATAACTAATGGTTCAGATTTATTTGGCCAACTTCAACGTCTCTTGCAATAGTAATCACTGCAACGTCGTCTGCGTAACCAACTAAAACGACGCTCTTCGACATGTACAAACGCAGGAGCCCATAATAACAGATGTTTTATCATCGAGTTCCAATATGGAGCCCTGGGCTGCTCCAGTCGTTAACTCTCTCTTTTGCAAGCCATCGTTAGTTTCGTATATGAGCAAGCGCTCATTCAAGTAATCCTCCAGTATTGTTTGAAGATACAGAGGGAGTCAGAAATCGCGCTTCATTGCGTCCAACTCCCTGATCCAACTGACGGAATTGAAGGCGTTCTTCAGGTTAAAAGTGACGAGAAGAACTGATTTTCCCGTTCAGTTGATTTGACGTCGTCTAATACTTCTTGGATTACGCCGCTGATGGTGGAGCGACCTGGCCGGAAACCAAATTCTCGAGCAGCAAGGTGCTCGTACGATTTCGTAAAGGCGTTATCGTAACAGTTTGTCTGGGAATTTGCCCGCCTAATTCAATAATATACACAGGGCCCTGTACGATTTTGCTGTGCCCGCTCTTCCTTTTCTCTTGCTGTTAATTGCAAGCTTCGCTCTTTTCCAGCGCGCAGGAAACTTTCCCGTCGATGATTTATACATAATCGAGCAGAAGGGAAGAGTGACTAGTTGTATTTATAATACAACCAGTCACAATAATATGATAAATTGTATTATAGTATTATTATCAATGTGATGTTATGTTCAATATGATATGATGCTATGTCAATGCTATATAAAATTTCGCTTACAAATTTTCTTTTGATTACAATTATTGTTAGAAACAGTATTTCTCACTAGACGTTTTCTCACAACATGAATAATTACATTATTCGATCTCTTTTATCGATCTGATTCTGAAGATTATGACAATATTTACTGGCATGTGACGTTACAAAGTCGTATGACTCCCGAGGTAGCGTTTTGGTGGTCTCTTATTTTATTGAAATATCAATTCCCATTTTTATTAAAAATTAGGCAGCTATTAAAAATGCAACTTTTAGCATAACAAAACTTTAAACATACTCCCCAAAAGTCGTCAAATACTCTATTGCAAGTAGTATATATCAACATTTTACTTTTTCTAAACATATTTTTTTTTTTGGTTAGATTTATATTTGTTGGACTGGTTATGTGGGTTAAGTGAGTTACACTGATTATTTTATCCTCCAGTTTACATCAGGTCTTTTGCATACCATTGTTTATCTGTGTGTATTGTAACACAGTTATGATAAGTCATAATATAATTTATGCTAATGGTTTTCTAATGCACTTTCAGGCTGGTAAGTGTAATACGGTTTCATGTTTGTAAAGCTATTGCCTCATGACTGCAGGCATTATTTTCTCTTTCTATGTATATTCTGCCCTGTAGTAACCCCCACCCTCTTGTTATGTGCTTTATAGTATTTTCATTTTGAATATAACTTTTTCTGGACGAATCTGTTTGACAGTTTCTTGATGCATTTTCGGTAATTTCTGGTGGTAATGATCTTGCTGCCAGATCATGTATTGCGATGAGAATGCCTTCAGTTTCAGGATTGGTAATTAACCCTATTGTAGCCATTTATATTTATCTTGCTTACCGATCTTGTTATTTTCCACTGTATACGGATTTTTTTATGTTACTTTTTCTCAGTCTATTCTAATATCTTATCTTTTTGATCATTTGTAAATCGTGTTAATAACGTCAAATAGAATTGTTAATTCTTTCTGCTTGGTTAGGGTTGTAAGTATAGTTTGCGCCTGCATCTGAGATAAGGTTTATATAGTGATGACTAAGTGATGAGTGATAAATGTATGACATCTAAAATATTTTTTCATATTCGCAAAGCTGCCATTTTTACACGACTTTTAAAAACAGAAAAATTATTCTATTTTCTTGTCAGCATTTTTCTTAAATTCATAAATAATTTGTTTATAACTATTATGAAATCTAACTAGCAGCATTTTGAAGTCAAAGGTTAACAGTTTTACAAATTATCACTAGTCAGAGAGTGTGAATTTTCAATATTATTTTTTTACCAATTGTGCAATTATGTAATTTATGAATGATTTCTGTTCGTTACATAACTTCAAGTACCATTTTAGGCGATAATTTCAACACTGAAAACAATATAAATATAAATTACTACTGTAAAATATTATATGTATGTACCGATGCCTATAAAAATAAAATGTACAAAATTTTTTCAAATTATTTATCCTATTTTTGCCAATAAAAATACCAAAAAAAAAAAAGATATTTTGGGATATTTTTGGGAAAATGATATTTT
Source organism: Cryptocephalus moraei (assembly GCA_946251905.1). Taxonomy (NCBI): domain Eukaryota; kingdom Metazoa; phylum Arthropoda; class Insecta; order Coleoptera; family Chrysomelidae; genus Cryptocephalus; species Cryptocephalus moraei. Next base: position 37,879,311 of record OX276454.1, on the reverse strand, counting down.
TTACATTGCTAATTTATAAATAAATTGATCTAATATTTGTAAATACTTGTAATGAAGCATATTTTTCCGTGGCTAGGACCCTTGTCTCCCTCTGTTACCGTTTGCAGAAAACCCGTAAATTCAAATTAACAACCATTTTCTCTCCGCCGTGACACCTGCAAATTTCGAAGACCAAGTTTAAACAAAAGACCACCAGTTGTCTTGTTAAATGCGAGCAGCAAATGACCCCTCCTTATTTGGCAGGAAGCTCTAAATATGAACGAAATTATTGAAAAGATCATCAAAAAGTGCTTTCCACTCTTGCGAGATTCTCCAAGAGACGACCGCCGAAACCCAAAATTCCGTTCTCGAGAGTGATCCGCAGAACCGTTTTCTTTCCGACGCGCCGTTCTAGTTTTTCCCGCACCGAGAGTTCTCGAGAGTGATAGACTTTTCCGCGAGTGACGTCCCGCAAAGTGACCGACCGCCATATCTCCTCCAATTGTAAGTACACAATTTCTGTTCGATTCGCCGGTAGGCCTCTTCCTTGTCTAGATTCCTATTCGGGAATCTCCGCACGTTAGATTTCCCGTTCTCACTGCTTCAGCACCCGCTTAAAAGACCCGCTCAAAATTCTCTCGCTCGCTTCGCTCTCTTGCTAATACCGTTTTCCCTCCGCTTGTTTAAAACCGACTCTGCACATTTACTTTCGCCTATTTTGATTAGCTAGCTTCAGTATTTCCTTTCCGTTTGTATAGTAATTATTCATATTTTATTTCATTTAATCGATTTTGTATTTTCCGTAATTCCAAACAATAAATAAACCGTTTTTATCGTACCACCTGTTCTCCGCACATTCCCGTCCGACCGTGGAGCGCAACGTTGCCGGTTACTCTCAGAAATCCGACTTTCCGGATTGCGCATAGTTGCCAAAACTTCTGAACGTCTAGCAACCGGCAAATCGTTGTCTCCGCTGCCGAAACGGCCCTAACTACTGTATGTAGTATAATTACGACTTTAAATCCATTTTCTGTAAATAACTTAATAGATGTAATATAGATCAACCGTATTTTTCCCCGTACTGTGTGTTTTATTTTCACGGACCCCCTGGCATTCTCCTGAGTTTAAACTCACCCGTGGCTATAGGGAGTTAACCCTTAAAAATCTGGCGCCCGAGGTAAACCGACTTTAAACCTTTTTTCCGTAATCACGAACTCCGCAATCCTGCGCCAATTCAAATAAGTGACGTAACTTGCCGCCAGAGTCGTTGTGCCGCCAACGACTCTGCCCTACCGAACAAAGTACGTTACATAGTAAAAGTATTTCCTCGTAAATTTCTAAAAAAAAACACTCAATTTATCAACATTTATAAAACGTCATTTTAGTTTCAAATGACGATTACTTAGAACTTTTTATTTGATATACACTTTTGCAATGATAGGTGATAATAGCGAAAATTTTTATTTTTTGCACTTAATTGTTATAAAAAAAGTGACCGAATCTCATGCAGGAAACTGGTAGAATCTCTTCCTACAGAACAATATTACCTAAAACGCTTCTCAGTTATCTAGATATTTCACAGCGCTGTTAAATTTTATTTCCCTCTGCTGTGTATCTCTTGGTCTCCCATCGATACTAAAAAGGCGATAGATGCGAGTGGGTGGCGAATCTTAACTAAAGATCTTCCATTTTTTTTATAGAATGTTGCAAAATTTTCGATAAAGCTCCACGATTAATATCGCTTCATCGTTTATCCCTTACTATGCGTTTCAATTTTTTCTAGAACCTTACAATTTTTCTATACAGTTCTGGAATTTTTTAGAAAGTGTCATACTTTTCCACAAAGTTGTTCAATATCGTGCAAAGTCCCATTAACGAACTTTTACCCCGCACACAATTTTAGTCGTCATTACTAAAGTTCCAGTTTTTCTATAAGTCCCAGAATTTCTATAACCTTCCATAATGCTTTAAATAAAACAAATAATTTGTTTGAAAGAAAAAGTAACCATACCAGTCATCGTTATGTCACCCATTGTCGACAATATCTATCAATTTAAGATCATATATTCTTATTTACCCGGGCAACGCCGAGTATTGCAGCTAGTATTTACACATTTTCGTCCAGCGTTCTGTTATCTTCTTTTGTAAATTGATATTCAATCCCTAAACCCGAAAATAAACTATGTAATTGTACACATGTGTGGTCTGAACAAATCGAATCGACCCCCGGAACGAAAGAACTTCAAAACAATCGGAAGCTCGAGACCCAAATACGCCACCTCTTCTCAAAAACCGTCGAGATCTCCGGTCTGCAGAGATAAAACGTTATTTCCAACGTTTTACCGCCCTCCCTCTCTAAGTGGACAACGATAGTGTCCTTTTTGTAATTCCATTTCGGGCGAATATTTGAAATTCTGCGGTGGAATTCTCTATTCGAATTGATTTTTTATGAGACTTTCCTTATCTTGTTCCTTTAGGAACGAGAGAAGAGTTTTTGCCACTATAGAATTTAAAATGAAACCGGCGCACTGGAAAACCGCTCATCAATTCCGCCACATGAACTAATAAAACGGTTGGAAGGAAGAATTTGTAATTCACGCAATTAATTAAATCTGTCAATTGCGCCAAACAGTTCCACGAAAAACAGTTTTATTACAGAAATTAAATTAACAAAGAAGCTTTATTTTCGGGTATTTCTTCGTCTCTAAACCTACGACGAGAATGTTAAATTCCCATAAAATCCTAATTAAATACGAGCAAGAACCTGTCCTATTTTCTCGAAATAAAAATTCGCAGTAAAACCCTTGACTACCTTTTATTTATAGATTATTTCCTCTGCTTACAATCAATCGCTTACTAATTCTAATTTCCGGAATATTTGTTCATCTGTTTTCGTTCCGATAAAGTTTCTTACATGTAACACTTGTAATAACGATTAAAAAGTAAACAATGTTGTTTACTATCTTAAGTACGAATTTGCTGACATTGATTATCGTACGTTAAATATTTGATTTAATGTTCTCGCTAATGAATGTAATGCAAAATATACAGAATTTAGCGCAAAAATACATCTTAAGTGTTTTATTTTTAAAGAAAAAAATTAAAAATGGGAAGGAAATGGATACAATTTTAATAGCGAAATCTATGTTTCTTTTCTGGATTGACATACAAATATAAATATAACTAAAATTAAAAAAGTTTCATTGGACGGTGCCGTATGAAGATTTATGGCGAAATTGGAATCTTTCCGATAATCGATGAGTTTTGCAATTCATTGAATTCCTATCACCCCCATTTCCCAATTTTCCAAATTCCCACTAAATTGGAAAGACTTTTTTTGGGATGTGATGGTTGAATATATTCCTACCACGTTTTATGGGAGTTGGCTATCTCAATAAATGTCTAGAACTGTTTTTTTGTGGATTGCAATGGCTGAATACATTACTACAAAGGTGTGTTGGGGAATGGGATAGTTGAATCTACAACTGTTTTTCGGAAAGTAGGTTGGTTGCATAAATTCCTATAAACGTTTTTTGGTGAGTGGGGTGGTAATAAATTCTTACAACGGTTTCTTGGGAAGTAGCATGTTCCAACAACATTACCTGTTATTAGTTTTGTAGCCTATTTCTATTTTCTTTGGGTATATGTTACGCCCAAACATCGGAAACGCTCACTGAGCGAAAAAAAACGACCACAACGTGATGCGGACGGTGGCGAACGACCAAATACCGAAATGACTTAATTTTTCGCGTTGTGTCCGTGCTTGTTGACCACGACGCGTCGTGGACAATGCTCAATCGGCCATGACGCGTTCTGGATGATTTAGAAAGCTCATAAACCGATCTTTCTTGTCTAGGCTCTAGGCTTGTCAGTGTGTTCACGACTGCTTTCGAGTGAAGTTATATCTATGTTATTGAGCGAAGTCGCTACTATTGTAGCTAATAATGGTAATAGGAGAAAGGTATTTAATGAAAAACTTAAAAATATTGTTGATAACAGCAATGATCGGAGTGATTATTTTACGAACCAACGGTGGAAGAGATCGTCCGAGAAATAAAAGAAGCAAACCGCTTGAAAGATAGCAAAGTGCCCTTGTCGCCTAAACAATATAGAAGACTAAAAGGGTATGATATCATAACAATTGGCGAATATCAAAAGTTAATTGAAAAGCCCAAAGGAACACAGGATGGAAATTTTCAATATTACTGTAAAACGGAGGATCTTTTTGCATTATTGAAGCTGCTCATATGGCAACTAGACACAATAGAACAAGAGGTATGTTACTTAGAAGCTATTTCTATAAAATATTGGTGTAATTATTCGCTATACGTTTTTTTTCTGCTATTTTGAAAACTTTTCATAATATTTACATGTTACTCCATGTTTGTTGACGAGGTGGTCAATTCTTTCGCTGTGTGGATGTGGTGTCTACCCATAGGTCCCAATGAGTGAAACGAGTTCGGGTTGGAATGCTTCTATTGGTTAACCGCTTACATGTATTACCTTAACTAAAAGTGAAGTGAGTTGAATGAAGGTGAATACATGACTCTTCTGATGAACATTTAATAATGAGAACAATTGTAGTTATGTGTCGTTGTTGTCGAGAAACCTAATTGGAACAATAACAATTACAAGTATCGCTGGTGGAGTAATACGACATCAGCGATATTCGTATTGTGAGCTCAACATACTTATGTATTATTTAAATGAAAGGTGAGCGAAATGATGAGTCGTGACAATGGAAGTAGGTGATAATGATTAATGTTGATAATTAAGTTATTGCCTTACGCAATCTGCTACATGGACTCTACTACCTATTTAAAGAGTTTTTTTGTTTGTTTTTAGTTATGAAGGCTGAAATCAACAAAGAATACTGCAATATTACGAGAGTAGCTATACAGATCTATTTATCTCTCTGCGAGCAATGTCAGGGAAGGAAGAAGATCAAGAAGAATGGGTTATTTGTTGCACCAATCCTATCAAATCACATGAATTCGAGATGTCAAGTAGATTTGATCGATATGCAAACCTAACTCGACCGAGACTATCGTTTCATATTAAACTAAAAAGACCATCTGACAAACTTTACAATTTTGAAACCACTCAAAGCGAAAACAGCTGAAAAAGTCGCATATAATGTATTAGTAGACATTTTTTGCATGTTCGGTGCTCCCTTTACTCTGTAAAGCGACAATGGAAGAGAATTTTCTAATAAGATAATTAAAGAGTTAAAGAATCTGTGGCCAGGCCTTAAACTTGTGCATCGTAAGCCCCGCCACTCACAGAGCCAAGGATCGGTAGAACGATCCAATCAAGACGTCAGAGATATGTAGGTAGCATGGATGCTTGACAATGATACCAAACAATGGTCAGAAGGATTACGGTTTATTCAGAGCAAAGAAAAATCGTGCCTTGCACGAAGGGATTAGAAAAAGTCCTTACGAGGCCATGTTTGGTGACAAGCAAAGAGTCTGACTGGCAGATTCCTCTCTGGAAAGGGAAACATATGAATCTTTGAAAACGGAAGAAGATTTGGAGAAAATCTTCGAACGGATGACACTCGAAAAACCCTGGAAGGGGGAGAAAATGTAATCAATGTAGTATCCACTGTAGCAGCATGTTCCATTTGCGAAGATTTTGGAGTTACCCAACCATGTAAAACATGCAGCTTAAAAGTACACATGAAGTGTGGGATTGAAATTGAAGAAGAAGTCGTATACAACCTTTGCTGCCGACGTGATGCAATCAGAGAGCAACGCGAAACTGCTAGAGCCGGAATGGAGATGCAAGCTGGAAAAATGCTGGCGCTGTCCCGTGAAAAACTACCTCCTGCTGAGATCGGTCAAAATGTCGTAGTCAAAGTTCCAGATGTCGACAGAAGGCCGCTTGCCCCTAGGAGTGTTCTAGCTGTAGGTCTAAGCGTTAATGATTCCAGCTTGTATAAGTTGGGAACCAAGGAAGGCGTACGGGAAAGATTTTATAGTCGTAATGAATTCAACTTCGCTGATTCAAATTTTATAAACGCATCGGATGTTCCAAGTTGTTCATTAAATTTTAGAAAACCTTCAGCTCTTTCGTCTGGATCAAAACAAGGATTTGTCCTGTGCCATTGTAAGCGTTATTGTAATACAAAAAAGTGCAACTGCAGGGCCAATGAAGTGTGCAATTATAAATGCCACAATAGTAATGCCTGCAAAAACAAGTAAATAGCTTTATCTACCTGCGATTCAGTTACATATTATTGTAAATAAAGTTTCATGTAGAAGTAAGCCTATAATAAAGATTTAGAAATTTTCAGTTATTTCTGTAAATTTACTTAACATATTAAAAGCATGGTCGGTTTATCAACTTTCTAAATCATCCAGAACGCTTCGTGGCCGTTTGAGCATTGTCCACGACGCGTCGTGGTCAACAAGGACGGACACAACGCGAAATTTAAGTCATTTCGGTATTTGGTCGTTCGTCACCGTCCGCAACGCGTTGCGGTCGTTTTTTCGGTCAGTGAGCGTTTTCGATGTTTGGGCGCAACATATATATTTGTATCCTTACAGTAAGTATGTGTATTTATTTGTCTTTAATTTTTTTCACTATCCTGTGCAGATCTCTACGCTTTCATTATCGTCTTGGATTGTAATTAATTTCTAGTAAATTACCATCTCCTTCAATTTTTGAAATCTCTCGTATTCAAATTTTACCGCACAGCTAAGTGTGACCTATTTGTTATTTATGGTACAAATTTGTAGTTAAATTACACAAAATAACGGCAAAGGTTTTTCTTAAGTGTGCACCTAGTGCCCGGAACAGCATTGCTTCGCACTATTACCGTTGATTGAAGAGGTTCAATCAACGCTATTACTGTATAAATATTTTATAAATAGGCTCACACATTTCAATAAAGCCCAACTGCTGGAATTGTTTGAATAAATTAATTGATTGGATACGTTGTGAGTGAGGACCAGCAATACAAATTGTTTTTGTAATAGTCGTAGTATACGTGTAAATCTAAATTTTACTTTATTTACTTGCAAATTATTTGACATGGCACGCCTTCGCCAAATTTTCGAAAAGTCGGGCGGATTCACCCTCGATCCTCGCTGTAAACCGTAAATACAGGAACAGAAACGGAAATGATAAAGGTTCGGAGAAGAAAAAAGTAAAGTCTCTGGTTAATGCACGGGCGTCCTGATTAATTATGATTAATTTCGTAGTGCAATTTACCGACGGGCGATTTAAATGAGATCTCTAGGAAACAATCTTGCCGAGGAATTTAATTTATTCCTTCTTTTTAAAAAATCAGTAATAACAATTTGAGTTCATTATTAGTAAACAACACGTACAAACTTTGCGGAATTTGAAGTAGTATTTGTAAAAATGTGCTTGTCGTAGATATTGTAATGCTATGTGGTCTAATAAAAGCATTAAATTTGTTTCATTTAATGCCTGAATGTATGTATGCCGTGCAACCTAAAAACTATGAAAGTCAAGAAATGTAGGCCAATACGTGTTTTATAATTAATAGATTGATCAATATTAAATGTTTATTAATGGTGCCATATCGTTCGACGTTAATTGAACTGAAATGAATTCAACAGTACCTATTTTCTCTTCTTTACAGAATATGATTCAGGGCTTCTATTGCGGATTGTCATTACGGGTCTATGAAAATTAATGATGACAATGAAGTTATTTATCACTATATGTAAATTTTCCATTGACGACATTCATAAAACGAAAACATGCCGTTTAAATGGCGGAAGATACTAATTTAATATACAACTGTTTTTACGTACCTACAAATGATGCCAGAACATAAAAACTGAATTTATCGATCGACGGATAAACGTAGTCATGGTTAGTTGTCGTGTTCAAGTTTAAATTCGGGCACAACTATTAGTTTAAATACTTGAACTGACCTGTATCAATCGCAGTATATTCGTTGACTGTTATTTTGGATAAAATGCATATTTGGTTATTATTAATAATGTATGGGGATATATATATATATATATATATATATATATATATATATATATGATGTGTGATATATGGTAAAAATTCAACACATGGTGTAATGTATTTATTAAATAATAAGAGACCACATTAATCAAAATACATATGTATTACTATACTACATAATATGTACATCCAAATAAAAGATATGGACATACTTGCATCCATTTATATTTTTTTGGGCATTTTTATAATAGTCCGTATTTTTTTTTGATATTTGGATTGGTCCATGTCATTTTTTCAATATGTATTTGTAGAGACATATAGCAATCCAAAATATCTTGTGGTACATTATTCGACTGTGTAAAACGAGTAATCTGATACATTTTGTCTCGTGCCTCTTGTAAATTAATTACAGAACCACCCTGACAATATCATCATCAGAAAATTCTTCTACGGCAATTACATTATCATCTACATCAACGTGACATTGAAAATCTGCTTGACTTGAACATAAGTTTGATACAAATATACTTAGTGGTAGATCATTCTCTGGTTCAAAATCATCAAAAATTGATGTTCATTTGGTAGTGTTAATTTAGCATGTATGAAACAGTTTTTTATTGTACGCTCCGTTACATAACCTCAGGCTTTATGCAACAAATTTATAGCAGATAAAACATCAACAGAAAAATTTATATTCCTGTCTATTGCATTGACCATTTCACTTAGTAGAAAATGTCTGTAATGAGTCTTAAGATTTTTTAGAATGCCTTGGTGAAGTAGCTGTAACATAGCTGTTGTATTTGCTGGAAGAAATTGCACTTTAATGTTTTTTAATTCCAATCGTGGATGTCAATGTACAATTATCAAACAATAATAAAAATTTTCTTTTTTTCCGGTCAAGTTCTTTATCCCATGCGCGCAAATAATCACCAAATATTGAAGATGTCATCCGCGATTTTTTATTTGCGGTATAAGTTACAGCAAGCGATTTCAGAGTTTTAAAACATAAGATTTTCCGAAATAATTTAGGTTTAGGCGTCACATGATTTGAATTCGGTCTTCCTGCTTTTTGTATACCAAAGAAAGTATTAAAAAAAAGGATAACTGAAATGTTCTCACTACATTCCACCTATTTACTACCTGAGAAAGTATTTCGACATGAGTGCGATGAATGAAATTTTCTGAAAGGAATCCTTGTTAATATTATCGTTTCATCTTCAATTTGTGCCATTCTACTATAACGACAAGCTAAGTTATCTCCGTTTTCTAAAATTTATTTAATAGTTGAATAAAGGAATTAAACATTTTTTAAAGTAGTTGATTTTTGAACTTGGCGAAGGCGCTATAGTGAAGCTCTTTGTTGCAACAAATCGTGGTGTTATCAAAATTTGTGTTACAGGACTTGGAATATGATTTCTGTAAATTAAAACATATATGTATAGTGAATATTTCAACGTAGGATTCCTTATTGCTTTGTACCATGTTCTAAGATATAACTTATTTTTTGCATCAACTGACTTCTTTGAGCAAGAAAAAAAATATTGAAGATTGCCTTCCATTCTAAACTTAAAATAGACCCTGTGAACGGGAAAACCATTCAATGGTGGACACCAGCCGCATAGTGATAGATATTATATCATAGATAAATAGATATAGAAAAACTAGAAGAGAAGTCCGCTATGCAGTCGTTCTTGATGTAAATCAGGCCTGTATAAAATCTGACGCGAACAATTAAATCGCAAAATAAATTACTACTTGCCAAAACAACATTATCAACTATTGAAATCAAACACATCTGACAAGTACTTCAGAATAATACATAGTAAAGCAGTGTCAAAGCTAGTATGTCACAAGAGAATATGATGGAACTAATTCGCTATGTTAATTGTCGAGCAAAAGAGTGAAGAAGCAGCAGCCACACTGGAAAGGAAGCCTCCATCGAACAAACCATTGGACATTTTTAGGTCCTGAGAGACGCAATGGGTTTCTTTTGGTTCTTGGAATAAGTTTCGGTGTTTCTCGATCGATACTAGGAATTTTGCTTTCACAATGCCATTGCATTCCCATAGGAAATCTTTATATTACCTTTCGAACGATACATTTTCTTCCAAATCTATCCGTTTATATTGGTCGTAATCCCCCTGGACCCCCTGGAATGATGCTAAATGATTCAAGTGCACTAGTCTGGGGTTCACTTTTGGAATTTTGCTTCATTTATAAATAATGCAATTATTCTTGGTTTCGACGGTATGTGGTTCCTCCCAGGAACATTGGAGCTTCGTGAAAATACACCCCCTACGTTGGGCTGCAAATTCGTTACGGAACTATTTAGAACAGAAATTATAATATCCAATTAAACGAAACAAAATCTGGCAATATTATTTGACTAGTAAGTGGAAAAACATATAGCGGTCATTTGAATACGTTATGCTACAGCTTACATAAGCGCTGGAAGACTAAGACTGAAAAAAAAAATACTCAAAATATGCCCATATGAATTACTAGTACACTTAGGAAGCAAAAAATGCAAAACCATGTAAATGTTCGGGCGGCTGTGATTGAAGTGGAAAAGAGAAAATTTTTGAAAATCACCCCAAGATCTCAGATGAGGACGCAAGTTTTTGCACAGTTTATTACCACGTATTACTTCTCTTATAGAAGTAGTTTACAACTAATTCATGTATTCAAGTTCTCAATTGAATCAATACGCAAGCACTAATTCCTCAAAGGAAAATTCTAAGACCCACTTTCAAGCCCACCATCATAATTTAAAGCATTTATCGCTTTCGCAACTAGCGGCTCCAGATTTTTATAACCCTGCATCAGTTGCATCTTGCTTCAATAACTCTTCAGGTCAATCGTTAAATGTTTAAGTTTATGTTAAATGTTTAAATGTTTAATGTTAAAAATTTATAGTGATTCAAAAGCAAAGCATTTGTATGAGAATTTAATATTTCTATTTGTATATCAAATATAATATCTTTCGTGACTTAATTATCTTATTGGAATGAAAAAGATATTTTAATTAGCTTAAATTTATAGGTAAGTGTTCCATTGTCCAGTAGGATTAAGGTTGAAGTTTGTCCACTTTTGCATTAATTTTGTTCAATATGTTCGGAAGTTTGATTAAACATTCACATGTTCATTCGAAAATATGAGTAACATTTTACTGGGTGTTTACTGGGAATCGCAATAATCTTGGTTACCTCTGTATGTTACATGTACACTACATGTTCTAGTTTTTTTAATAATTATTTTGAACAAGTACCAAATTTTTAAGGACGAATTATCTGTTAATATCTCTTAATACTCTTTTACTTTGATCACCGCTTTATTATAGACCGCCATTCTTTTTTTTTACCGCTACGCTCTTCGCTCCTCTATGTTTTCAGAGCAACATTAAAAGAACAACGAGAAGAATTAGGAATCTAATACAAATAGTTGTGTTGGTTGATTTTGGTTGGTTTACTCTACTTTTAACATATCGCTCTCATATAAACAAGTTATAGAGCTAGTATGCACATAAGGTATTCAACTTACGGGTTTAAGAAAAAAGTTCAGATTTTCGAACGGTGCCAGATTAAAGTACTAGGACACTACTATGCTCCTTGGTGTTTGAGAAACAGTGATTTTCATCAAGGCGTTGAAATCGGCGCTATTAGTTATCATTGTCGATTATCAGACAGGAAGAAAGTTCGTCATGAGCAACGACTGTCAATTTTTGTGCAGATCGTCCAGCTTCTCGATAACACGAAACAGCTGAAAAGAGTCTAGAGAACTTGATTTTTTATTTGTATTTTGTATCAATACTGTCGTGAGAAGGGCTTATACATAGTATGTTTAACCCGTTCTTCTACTACCACCCTTTCAGCTACAACCCCCCAATGGCGCATCCTTAAGTGTCATTAGGCCTTAAGCGTGACAATTCCTAAGTCAGAAATAAATTTACGATTGATCGGTTAATTGGTCATAAAACTCAGTAGACATTAAAATGAAATACAAAAATTCCAATTTCACAATTGCAGTTTATACGATATATTAAAATTTTACATAGACTCTTCTTATAGGTATAGACAATTCGTCTGAGTGTACGAATGATTCATACTACAGCGATTATTGTAACGTGACGCTTACAATATTTATATTGTCAACAGAATTTACTGAGAAAGGCTCGATTAATAGATCACCTCTGGTTTTAACGAAAGTCAATCTTTTACCACATTTTTTCAATATACCCCTCTCCTATTTTTTTGGTTTCTTCATTTTAGCCGTCACCTCCCACTTTGAAGAGACTTCCATGTAAATCCACGAATGCAAACATTATACCTATTCTCCAATGCTTCCCGATATACGATTGTGAATCTCGCGAGCCGGGCTCCACCTATTGATCTTTAGCAATCTCTCAGATTTATACGGATGCAGATACACGCCTACAGTTTTGTTCGACGTCCGAACCGACAGCTGAATATTTAATATCGGGAAAAAAATAAATCCTCTCTCTTTTTCTCCCTCTCCTTTCTCGTAGCTGGAAACTAAAATGTTTCCAGGCGGTTTGTGCGAAGGCCTTCGATCCCAGCGGCGCACGTGCATAAAACTGTCCTTCCCAACCCAAATTTAAAAATGTGTATGTCGACTGAAAGGGGAATATGTTCTAAATGAAATTAAGTAAAGTTTAGATTCATAAATGTCACGTCGTCAGGAATATTAACCAATTTGATAACCATTTCTAAAATAGTCATGTCAATGTCATAATATTTAGAATTCCCCTCGTAACAAAGTTTGCTTAGCTTATTTCCTATACATTAAATTCAAATTAATTGTTACTTTTTACGCCTACATTCTCAATCAATAGATGCCATTTTAAGAATAAATACAATGCTGATAACGGTGTTGGACGATAAATTCTCAGCTGAGTGATACTCACGGGTGCGGGTGTTTGGTTCAATAGTGCAGCTGTGAATTTGTATGTAATGATTCTATGAATATACTTATACTGTGCTGGAATGCAGAGCAGGGTTAAAACAGGGGACGCACAGAATGTGCCCTTACTGATTATAGTAGAGGCCCGAGAATCGATATAGGCCATCCAGGTTCGAGTTAGATACGAGATCCATTGCCCAAACTGAACCCGGTGATTCAATAGTTGCGGAGAACCGTGAGCTATCCACAAAATTGTTTCTCCAACCGCCCAAGCTATTTGGACTGTGCATTGTGACTTTTCGATGTATGATAACTGCTTAAAAAGTACAAATAATAAGTATGACCAAACAAATTTTAAAGGTTACCCTTCGGTCTGAGGTTGTCGTTGAGCGTCACTAGAACGGTCTGCGAAATGCAAGTATGCCCTTCCACCCTTCAAATAGAGTCGGGAAAGGGTTCTTCATACATGTCGAATAGTCGTATACTTTATGTGTATGGTAATGTTGGATGGCATGTTAAGAATATAGAGAGTTAATGACGGAGTTAGTTGATTGTACTATTCGAAAATAGGCTAAATACTCAGAATCTCCTTTGTCTTCTAGAGATCATCATGGTCGTCTGCGGAAAATTGCTTGCGGGAAATTGCTCGTCGATAAATTCTTGCTCGGAAAATTGATCGCTACTTAGTTACTCACCAGTATGGAATAAACGTTATGAACAGTTTGACGAGAAAAATCATTTATTTTCGAAAATGTTTACGATCAATTATTTGTTGTCAACAAAGTATTAATCACAAATAAAAGATGTAACAGAACTAAATCATTATTACAAATATACTAATATTAGTCGGCGGTCGACATATTAAATAAAAAAAAATACATTATAGAATCAAAATCAAAGAAATACATATCTAAAAATTAGTACAAATACACTAATATTAGTCGGCAGTCGACATATTAAATCCAAAAAAAAATACTTTGTAGATTCAAAATCAAATGAAATACATATCTACAAATTAGTACAAACGTATAAGAAATAATAACGAAAAGCCGCAAATACTAAAACATTAAATAAATCAAAAAATTAGTGACAATATGAAATACAAATATGAAATATAAAATTTAAAAATTGTAGTTATGGGCTAATCCACGCAAATATTCCACTAATGTTCTATGTGGATAGTCATTTACAATGCTTTCTTACCGTTTTGCGTAGTCACGATATTTTTTACTTAAAATTTCGAGGTCAGCACCACCTATGAATTGGTCAATTTTGGCAGAATTGAAACTTTGTTCTGTTTGCAATGCGGTGAGATACCATATCCATATCAATATCACTGTATGGTGTGCCCCAATTGTTTCACTGGTAGCTCAGTGCCAACCTTCATTAAGGATTATTGGTTTTGGGTAAATCATTTTGAACAGTAAGAACTGTAACTGTTTCATGGTTCCGCGGGAAATCGAGGATTGCTCGGTTTCATATTCATCGGTTCGATACGTTGGTTCAGTTTACCAATCCAGGTATACATTCTACATTTTCAAGAGGAACAAGAGTCAAAGCCGGTATCATTTCAATTTAAGTAAAAAAATCATTGTCTTCCTGGTATCTCATTAGGAAACCATTTGGTTGAATGCAACTGTAAAGACATTACGCAAAAAAATAACCTCGAAGATGCTCTAAAACAGCCTGTGTTTGGAAAAAGTTTTAAAACCATTTATGGTCGCCTGCTTAAAATCTGTCAACACTGACATTAGTGTTAAACTAGATTCCAAACGTTTAAACTCTCTCAGATTTTTTTACTAAGAGCGCAAATACTGTTGGTATAGTCTTAGTATTTATATTTGCATGAATTGTGTACAATTGTAAAAGTAATAACGGTACAGTCTTAAAAATTTCATCTGCCTAGCAGTGTTCTGTTCGGACCAAACAAATCAAATTATTCTTTGTGGAAAAAATCATATTCTATTAATATAATAATTACCGTCAAATAATAAGAACTGCTCACCCTTACAAGTTTTTTGATACAATCCGGGTATTTGAAATTATGAGTGTTTCAGGTGTTGATGGTATACATTCGTTCGTATTCGTAATATTTCATACTGTCCTTGTACAGCTTGGATATATTGGATATATACAACTCAGCAACAATTTGATGAGATTGATCTTGGTTATTATTATAGTTGCTTGAGATTTAGCTTCACTACTGATTGCCGTGACTTCACACCTTGTTGCATCACCTCCATGATTATGTTCATTTAATCGTATAACTCTTTCACCCTGGATAGAGTGGACACGAACACGGTATTTAAGTTTCTTATAATGATCACATTTCCTGAACACCGATATTTTTTTTGCCTTTGATCTACATGGATGCACGATTCGTCAGCTTTCGTTCTCTTCTTTCATTTTGTACAAATTTTAGCGCCAGTGTTTTTTAGTAGGTTGCCCAGAATACACCGAACATAAACTAACCGGAAAAGGCATAATACCTTGAGATATTAGGTACTTCCGTGGAAACTGATGGGATCATTTTTGCGTTAAAGCTTAAAAGCGTTATGCTTAAAGATTATCTTCTTACCATTAGCACTTAACGATCACCTTTAACGCTTATCATTTCTCAGATTTCGAGTTAAAGAACGAGTAGGTACCTACGTTTTAGTAGGCTCGTACTGTTGAATACTGTAGCAGAAAGTCTCACCACGAAATAAACACAAGTCGGGGGAGTCCGTTCCCGACCAATTGATTCCAGTTCGTAGAATTCCAGACTGTTCAGTATCGACGAGACTCTTCTAAAACGACAGGAACGTTCGGGAGCGACATGACGCTGAGATAAAAGGGAACGCCGCCGAACCTCTATTTCTATCTTTCTATTTTCGGCCATCTTCTATCCATTGGATATAGGCCTCTCTTTTGTTTGACCATACACTTCTATTTTCTGCTCTCTGGTACCAGTTCAGCCCAGCGAATTTTTTCAGATCATCGTACCATCTCTGTTGTGGTCTGCCAATACTTCTTCATTCTCCCCAAGGTCTCCATCTAGTGATGTGTCCACTCCAATTCTCTCTGTGTCTTGCAACATGTCCTGCCCATTGCCACTTTAAGGAACTGATTCTCTGTATGACGTCGGTTACTTTTGTCCTTTCTCGTATGCACTGGTTTGTTTTGCGGTCTCTCAGTGATATTCCCAGTATTCGTCTCTCTATGGCCCTCTAATGTATTCTTAGTTTGTTAATAATCCATTTAGTCAGGACCCAGGTCTCGGATCCGTATGTAGTGACTGGGAGAATGCATTCGTTGTAGATTTTTGTTTTTAATGCCATAGGGATTTTCATGTTGAAAGCGTATTTTAATTTACCATAGGCAGCCCATCCCAATCTGACTCTCCTATCGCTCTCAATTTCTTGGTTTTGTTTGCTAGTCACTGATTGTCCAAGATATATGTATGATTGTGTTTTGTTTATAGTTTGTCCATGAAACGTAATGGTTTGGTCTGCATCAGGAACGTTTGTCATGAATTGTGTTTTTGCATTATTCATATGTAGTCCAATTTTGGCAGCTTCTACATGTAGTTCTTCCAACATCTTAGTTAGTTCTTGCTTATCTCTTCCAACCAGGACGACATCATCTGCAAACCTTAAATTGCTTAGGTATTCACCACGGATGTTTATTCCCTTTTCCCTCCAATTGACTTTCTTGAAGACATCCTCCAAAACCAGAGTAAACAATTTTGGCGAAATTACATCTCCCTGCCTGACGCCTCTTTTGGATTCTATTTTATTTGTCTGTGCTTGAATCTTGATAGTCATTGTAGAAGTTTTGTATATATTTTCTATTGGGTTGATGTATCTTTGAATCACTCTGGTATTTCTCATAGATTTTATTATTGCCCAGGTTTCTATAGTGTCGAAGGCCTTTCTGAAGTCTACGAAGGCCATCCATATAGGTATATTATATTCTGATGCCTTCTCTATAAGTTGTTTTACTGTATGGAGGTGTTCTGTAGTGGTGTAGTGACTTCTAAATCCCGCTTGTTCTCTTGGTTGGTATATTTCAAGTTTTCGCTCTAACCTGTTTGTAATTATTCTTATAAACAATTTGTACACCTGAGATAGCAGACTGATTGGTCTGTAGTTTTCGAGGTCCGAAGGATCTCCTTTCTTATAGATAAGAACAACCTCTGCATTCCCCTAGTTATGAGGAATGCATTCTTGCGTCAAGCAGGTATTAAATAGTTTTACTAGTTCTTCTTTAGTTTTTCTGTCGCCGCCGAACCTAGAGGGAATAAATAGCGGAACGCGTCGAATATCTGACCTGAGCGCCAGTGTGCGTAAAATAAATAAACAAGTGTGATATAAATTAAATATTAAGTGATAGTTCTTAGTGAAAATATATTAGTTAAGACACTCCGCGTAGTGTAAGTAATTCCGAACCTGTAAAACGTTGCAATACGAATTTTATGAAAATTGGTAACAATTATAACATATATTTAGACAACTACTTTTTAACGGATAAAATTTTAACGATTTTAAGAATAAACGGCTGGCCATTACCACCTATAGGATCAGAGAATTCATGGCAGGCTCTAAGAGATGTGTATTAAATTTCTTTGATATACCGTTTTCTGTTAATGTATATAATAATAATAACAATAATATTATGAAAACTATTATCTGATAAATATCAAATGTGTTGCGTGTAATTTTCCCAGCGAGAAAGCAACAATGAAATCCGGTTTGTTTCAGAGTTCCATATTTAAAATCCATGGTTGAATGTTTGAATACGATAGTAAGCGTGCCGAAAGAAATATTTAACTTTTCTCCGTAAACGTAAAATCGCTTTGATGAGACGCGATTTCGTCTTCTTTTACGGGTTCTATTACGCCATGTACGTGAATTTAAAATTTTCACATTATTCACCGTAAAAGTTTCTGGCAATTAAAATAACAATTAGTCGCTTACGGCGTTTTATCATACCGAGATAATTGTACGTTTACTTGTGTCGCTCCTCCATATTGCATTCTTGCTTATATTAGTAAGTCGAAGCGTTCTGTTAATTAATCGAGGAGAAGCGGCAATTAAATGTTTTCGAACATCGGTACAAAATATTTAAGCTGCCAAAAAGGAGGCAACGCATTTTGTTGAGAGAGAAAAAGGAAGTACTGACTAAAGGGATAGTTACACTATAAGTTATAAGTGGTTCAAAAAATGAGTAATTTTGAAATGTCTTGTCCATAGTTTAACTGATCCAGTTTAATCTAGTTTAAGTTAGTTAATCCATATCAAAGCGTATTGTGATATTAATAATCACGTTTTCAAGTAATGTTGAAGAGTTTTTAAACAACAACCATCAACAATCAATCATGGTTTGAGCAGTTATCTAAAGCGATATATTTCGATAAAGATAGATGAAAATAATACACCAACCGTAGAATGAATTTGGAATTCTATGTAGGAACAATCTTAAACAGGGAAGCGTGCTGTATGGTAATTAGGTAGACATGTAAGTATGCGTCTAATTTCCAAAGGATCAAATATGAGTATATTCAGAACCAACTCCCTTGGCTGGTGACGTAAGTGGAAATTTCAATAAAGCTACCAATAATTGCACTCCACGTTTAAATGTTAATATTGCATCTAATGACGTTTCGCTGTTCGAAATTCTGTTGTAAAAGTTGAAAGCACAGCACTGCGTCGCAACCATCGTTCACTCTCTTATTCGGATGATGTATCACATTCATAAAGGCCATTTTTCATATTTAAAAGCTTTTCGGGCGTATGAAACTATAAACGCTCTTATTACCTTCAAGCGTTCTCACTTCTCTTTGTTCTATTTTTAAGTGAAGTAAATGGAAGAGGTGAACCCAGCGAGGGACACACCGAAAGGAGTAGAAGGCGGGAGAGAGAAGGAGGTAGACAGAGAGAGAAGATGCAGATCGAATGCAGTTTGTAATGGGTTTTCAGATTTATTCGAGACGGGTTTCCAGGAACTACATTTCGAACAAACGTATTTGTAAAATACCTAGTCCTTTAAAGGAAGGATTTTTTTATGGATTTTTATGAACGGTAATGCCTTAACTGAAACTAATTTGAAAAGTTTCGGGGACCGAAGTCGTGACGCAAAGAAAACAAAGAATGTAGAACGTGTAGGAGTCGAAGAGCCTTTGAGAAATCAGAAGAAAAGGTTTAGTCGGTCAAAATTCGTTTTTTTTTGCCATCATATATTGCTTCAAAATACACCGTATCCTCAAATATGAGCGTCCTATAATATACAGGGTTTCCTAAAACCACCGAGCTTAAACTTCTGTTGGTCATGAAATAACGTTGGTTTTAAAAAGTGTTCAGTTTATAAAGCTACGTTATTACTTCCACCTGAATATTTTGTCTTCTTTCCCATAACTATTACGCAGTGATTGTTACGGGTTCTAGATAAGTAATTGTTTATTTTACTGGTATTTTGGCAGTTCTTGTGAAACAACTCAAACAACCCAGGTTTCAGTTTTCAGTATCAGACATTAGACATGTGACACTTATATGTGTGATGTGGAAGTATGTGTAGTATGTTTTATTTTTCAATTACAATCTGAAACTTTAATACATTAATTCCAACGTTTTCCTACTAATAGTCGAGGCAATGAAGCACTAAAAAGGCCAAAAGCTCGGAATTTTTGCGACTAAGTCGGATCGGAATGCGGTGTTTTGCATTCGCTTCCAAAAATTTTTTAGAAAAAATGTATATACTTTTTGTTGTATACAAACCGGAAATTGCATTGCTGCAGCCAAAAATGCATTAAAGAAATGCATTATTTGGGAGGGCATTTGGAAGATTTACTAACTTTGTAAATAAGAGTCATAACTGGCATAAATCGGGTTCTTGGGGGTTTTCGAGGTCGCTGATCACGATTATGAGGTTCAAATTAACCCACAGCCGACCTGGAGCTCAGGAACGTCGATGAACATCATCTTCGTGGGACTTTACAAAAATTCACCTGGAAGGAGAGAAACTAGGCGCCCGGGGGTTTTTTGGGTCGCTGAATTCAAATAGGCGAACTTCCTCCTCCTCGGTGCCTTTCTCATGTGAGGTTGGCGGTCAATATGGCATATGACTCTCTGTCCTGGGCTGGGTGTAGAAGGTTGTTTCCGTCGGTGTGAGTCCAATCTCTTATGTTTCGCAGCCATGACTTCTTTTTCCTTCCTATACCGCGTTTCCCGTCGATCTTGCCTTCCATGATGAGCTGTAGTTGTTCATATTCTTCATGTCGCATTATGTGTCCGAGGTAGGCTGTTTTCCTTATTTTCAGTGTGCGGGTCAGATGTGCACAAGTGTTCATTCTCTTTAGCACTTCGTTGTTAGTCGTTCTGGAGGTCCAACTTATCCTAAGCACTCGACGGTACATCCACATTTCAAAGGCGTCCAACTTCTTTATATCGTCTTGTTTTAATGTCCATGTTTCGCAGCAGTATAAGAGTAGGGACCAGACGTAACATTTGAGTGTCCTTAACCTCGTTGCTATTGATAATTTTGGGTTACATAAAAACTTTCTCATGTTGAAGAAGCCCGCCCTAGAGATTTCAATTCTCCTTCTGATTTCTTTGGAGTGATCTAGTTGGCAATTTATGTCTCTGCCTAAGTAAACGTATTGCCGCGTTGTTTCGAGTTGTACTCCGTTTATTGTTATGTTTAAGTTGATATTATCTTGCGGGTTTCTGCTAAAAACCATGGTTTTGGTTTTAGCAGCATTGACTTCCAAACCCATTTCGGCACTTTCATCTGCCAGTCTGTTCACCAAGGCCTGCAATTGTTCCTCTGACTCAGCCAGTATCACTGTATCGTCAGCGTACCTTATGTTGTTTAAAACAGTTCCGTTTATTCTAGCACCCTCTGGAACGTCTCGGAGAGAACCCCTAATTATGTATTCGGCGTATACATTGAAAAGCAATGGCGATAATATACATCCCTGTCTAACACCCCTCTGTATGTCTACATAATTCGTGTTGCCGCTTCCCGTTCTGATGCATCCTTTATGGTTCCAGTATATGTTCCGTATGATTATAATATCTCTTCCATCTAGACCTATTTCAGTTAAAATTTCAATTAATTTTTCATGTTGTATTCGGTCAAAGGCCTTCTTGTAATCTATGTAGCATACATAAAGTTTTCTTTGGACTTCCATATATCGTTCTGCAGTCAGGGTCAAAGCCATTATAGCTTCTCTTGTTCCTGTACCTCTCCTAAAACCGTACTGAGATCTGTCAAGATATGCGTCACATTTGTTGTATATTCTATTGTATATTATCCGCATAAATATTTTAGCTGCATGGCTCATCAAGCAAATGGTTCGATGGTCTTCGCATTTTTTCGCTCCTTTCTTTTTCGGTATCGGTATAAACGTGGATTTCGCCCAATCGTCTGGCATCACTCCGGCTTCGTAGACAGTGTTGAAGAACTGGGTCAATATTTTGACTGCATCGTGGCTCATGTGTTTGAAGTGTTCTGCTGTTAGTTGATCTTCGCCTGGTGATTTATTTCTGTTTGTTTCCCTGATCGCTTTTATGACCTCGTCCTTCAATATTGGCAACTTCTCACCCTTGTTTAGATCTGGATGATCATTCTTTCTTCTCGTATCTCCAAATAATTCTCTCAAGTATCTTTCCCATATAATTTGTTGTTTACTGGGTTCTAATTCTGTTCTACCTTGTTCGTCTGTGATCACTGACACATGTCTAGGTTTCCATACGCCTGCCACTTCTTTAATTTTCTGATGTAATTCTCTGTCTTTATGTTGAGCCATCAGCTGTTCTACTTCCTCACAATTTTTATGCAGCCAGTTGTCTTTGGCTTCCGTAATTTTTCTCTGGATTTCTTTGTCAGTCTGTTCGTACTTGTGTTCATCTATGTTCTTAAATTTGCGTCTTTCATCCATTAGTTCAAGTATTTCCTTTGTCGTCCAGGGTTTTTTCGGTTTTCGGCTTTTCGGTCCAAAAGTTTGTACAGCTGTTTCTCGAAGCGTATCTTTTAAGTTTGTCCAGGTCTGTTCTAAGTTGACCTCGTTGTTTACATTTTGTGTTGTATTTTCTCGTATTAGTTGAGCGTCGATCTGTTGCTCGTACAGTTCTCTTTTAGTGAGATCGGCAGATGTCCATGCCCTTCTTGACGCTGATTTTGTGTGTAAGATTTTCTTCAGTTTAATTCTAATGGTGACGACTACCGGGTTATGGTCGGAGCCTATGTCGATCCGGGGTATGTTCTGGCGTTTATAATGCTGTTGCGAAATCTTTTGTTGATGGTTACATAATCTATTTGATTTCGGACAGGTCTTTCTTTGCAATCTTGGGGAGACTTCCACGTATATAGTCGTCTTATATGTAGTTTAAACCATGTGTTGGCGATAATAGGGTTATTGTCTTGACAAAACTGTACAAACCGTGTGTCCCGATCATTTCTTGTGCCCAATCCGTAGGGTCCTACTGTGTCATCGGTTGTTTCATTCCCTACTTTGGCATTCCAGTCGCCTAGGTATATGTTGATGTGATTGTTCTTTGTGTGTGCTTTGACTTGTTCTATGTCGTTATAAAATGTCTTAGTGTCATGTTCGGTGCTTTCAGAGGTAGGAGCATATACCTGTATTAAGTTAATATCGAAGGGTGTCCGCTTATCCTAATCATCATTATGCGATCGTTGATTGGCAGGAAGTTTCTTATGTATTGTGTCATGTCCTTTGAAACCAAGATGCCCACACCGTTCAGGGCCTGGTCACCTCCTGAATAATAGAAGCGGCTGCCGTTGATGGTGTCAATATGTCCTTCTCCCTTCCATCTAACCTCGCTCATGCCCAGCACGTTCCACTTCATCCTCTTCATTTCACGCTCAGCATTCTCCAACTTACCTGCTCTAAACAATGTCTTCACGTTCCATGTGGCTATCTTAAATTTCCACCCGGGGATTCTTAGCACCCCCTGACGATTTAACGCCTGCCGAGGACTGGGGGCCAAATTTACGTTTTGTAGTGCCATATTGATTTGCTTGGGATAAATTAATGCGATGGTTTCCCACTTGCCTTTCGCATCCTATGCCGTTGACGAGTATGAAGTTATCGTTCATCCGCCTTCGGGGACGGTTTCTCATCCCCAGGACAAGAGGGTGCCCTTTGTGCTTTTATACCAACCCTAAAAGCAGGGTTGCCACCTACGCCAGATCCGCTGGTATTGAAGTTATCCTTCTTTTCCACCTTCACTGCCGGTGTGGTCTTCACCCGTATCCCTGGGTAGGGGGATTGCGTTATACCCCGCAATTCTGGGTCCCCAGCAGAATTCAGCCACCGACTTCAAGAGTCGGGCCCACCCCCGCGACGTGGACGCGCCTGCTGAGAGTTACCTAAGTGGATTCAGAGAAGGTGTCTCTGGTTTCTCTTAGGCCGGGTTAATGCTCGTGTATGATGCCACGAACAAAGACGAACTTGCATACTTGCAATTATGCGAATTTGCATAGGCAAACACCCCCCGGACACCTGGTACGCCGAAACCTGGACCACAACGTCGTCTTCGAAGGTTTTCCAGACACGATCGCTGAAGACAAACCGAAAATCGTTATGTGGGTTTTTTTGGGGCGGTGAATCAAAATTTCACCCCGAAAACGTACCTCCGGACACCTGGTGCACCGTAACCTGGGCCTGAACGGCGTCTCCGAGGATTATCCAGACAAGATCGCTAAAGACTAACCGAGAATTACGATTATTAGCAAGCTTGTCTGTTTCTTGTTTTTTTTTCTTTTGATTTGAAAAATATTTGCAGAATCCCTTAGACTAAAGGCGCGTCTAAGATCCAGTGAGAGGATATTTGTTGACACGTTTTGTGCGTTGTCATTGTTTTTGCATAAATATTTTATTATTCTAATGACACTGTTTCCAAGCTCTGTCTCAATATGTCTTACAAATCGAAACATTTTCCATTTTATCTTCGCTATTTCAATCAGTCACTTTAATTTCAATAACTTACAGAAATTTAACCCCCGGATGCCATTGTCTCTGCAGTATGCAAGTTCTTACAAATATCGCTTTAGTCGGAGTTAATAGTATATTGTTTACCAAGGGAGGAAAAACGAACACTTCAACGAGGGCGGATTTTGTGGCCCGAGCGAAGCTAGGGCCACTTCCGCACGAGTTGAAATTTCGTTTCCGCCCGTGTTGAACACAGCATTTTTGCGCAACCTGCTAATAAGCAAATGACGAGAAACTTAATCAGTTTTAATATAAAAATACTTGTCCTATGATAATGCTTTGTACTGACATGTGTATTGTGTATTGCGACCATAGAGCAATCGTTTTCACCAATCACAGTTCGTGATATTTCGCTCATCTCTACGCCGTGCATTCGGCGCATCTCTATGCCGGGCGGGAATGTGCACTTTTCCGCCCTAGGGCGGAAAAGTACGTTCGGAACTGGTCTACAGGTATATAGAAATGACACGTTTTCAACCGGGTTGCGCAAAAACAAGATTTAAAAGTTAAGGACTCATTTTCAAATGTGTGTAAAAATTTCCACGTCTTAGTTTCCTTTAATTCTTTTAACAATCCAAACAAGTTTTTAGTACAAACAGTAAATTCCCCCTGTTCACAGAGGAGTTTATAAAATTTCTTAGCTTTCGCGTGACGCTTTTTACATTGATCAGATTGGACGACAATTCTTTTCTGAGCACCTAAAAGAACATGAGGAATAAATTCGAAGAAGTAACATTAAATTACGAACCTGACACAATATTCACGCACGCGTACGCCCACGCCCATATACACGCACGCACGCACGCACGCACAGATTCTGTTTGAGCATTTCTGTAAAAACACAAGGGCTACAACTGTATTATATTCTGGAAAATCGTCTCATTCCGCAGTTTCTGTTCTTAGACCCATGACATTGTGAACAAGTTGTTCCAACGAAACATCATAATAACACGAGGCTCTCAATCCGATATTTGTGGTAATAACTTCTTGCTAGCACTTGCTTTTTTTATTAAAAATAAAATGTAGCTTCCTCTCCAAGAAGAGAGCAGGAATACATTTTCTAGGTAACAATAGAGTTATCGATATTTAAAGATATCAATGTCGCATGAAGGAACGTTCCTGTTATATTTCAGAACGTCATGTACCTATTTATTCCGATTTACCTTTTTTCTTTGTGTAACCGTACATAATCGCAAATTGTTATTTACTTCCGTTTTCCCTTTCCGTTCCGACTTGAAGAATAAGGAAAAAGGAGCGAAATGAAATCGATCCTCTCCTTTTCCCTCGTCCTCCCCCTTCTCCGCTTCACTCCGCAGGGACCGCTCACAGCTTTCCCGGAAAAAAATTCAATAATTACTGGCATTGAGAAGAGGAAAAAATACTAAAATTATTCTCGTGTCAGCTCTCCCTCGGCTCTCTTCGCTCTAGAGATTAGATTTTCCGTCTCAACAAGCCTCAAAATTAAATTTCAATCAAACTTATTTAAAGTTTCACTTGACAAAAATTATACCGTTGTTAAATGGAAAGAAACGTCAGAATAAAAAGGGCTGATAAAAACTTTTTCTACAGACTAATTCCAACTTTATGGTGTTAATGGCTATTTGTTTTCGACGCCCGAATTAAGGGGATCGTTTAAAGAGAGTTCGATTCGAGTTTTCGACCCCTCTTTGTTTTTCTTTAATGAGACGCTTATTCTTTTTAAAAAGGGTCCTCGTTTAAGCGGGAAAGGTTCTCGGGCCCCCTCCCTTGCACCTCTTCTTTTAATGGACAAATGAATTAAGAAATTGTAACCGTTTCTTTAATCCTTATTAACATTCATTATACACGAGACAATGCAATGCTAATTTTACGCAGCTCCTAAAGTGTTGAATGCTCATTGAATTAACTAAGATCTAAATATTTGATGACTATGTGTCGACCTTGTTGTCTATCTTCTCAGTAACTTTCAGTACATGCGTTCTAAACTTTGTGTATTTTCAAATTTGTATATGTAACATTATGCAACCACATAAGTGTGGGGTATTTTTCTGAAGAAAGTTCCTAATTAATCCACTTATTCTCAACGTTTCGGTAGTTAAAGCAAATTTTCAATTAGTTAGAAACCCAAAACCCAATTCAATGATCAAGTTATTAGGTACGTGAAGTCCAGTTAAAGTTAGCTGTGTAATAGAAAATTAGACGTGTGACAAGAACCTTAAATATAATTCAATCGGTATTACTCAATTACTTCAGTGGTATTAGCATGGGAGTAGTTGTTTTGGTTTGTTGTATATTTGTCGGTTTATATGGTCGGACTGCCTTTATTTTAATGGGTAATAGTATTCATCAAAACAAACAAAAAACCTTATATAACGGGGGTCCTAAAACCAACCGTTTTCAAGAAAAGTCGAGTTAGTTTATCAAGACGTTTCACCACAACTTGGCAACACCGACAAGAAAGGATACGTATACAGATAAACAGCTGTGCGGGGTCAATATTTCGAGACGCGTGCGATAAATTCGCGGTGTTGCCACACCACATCATAGCCAGTTTATCGAGTTGTATTGATTGGAATTTTTTTTATTCTTTAAAGTAAAAATTGTTTTGTTAAAGATTAAACATAAATATATTAAACGAATACATCTTATGGTAATTTCATGTGCAAAATTGTGTGAGATTCTTTAATAAAACTAAATTTTTACACCTTAAAATTAGAAGTTTTAGAAGAAGAATTAGAATTTTTTTCTCGAAAACGGTTTGTTTTAGTACCCCTGTTATATGTTTTTTTTTGTTTATTTTGGTGAATACTATCGCCTGTTAAAATAAAGGCAGTCAAACCCCTTACACCCTGTATATAGTCTGTGTGAGGAAAGAGAAACTTGAGTTTTAATATCTTTCACACAAAATGTGTTGTGTATTCCAACAAAGTGTAACGCGCTTGGGTGCGGTTACTTGTGAGATTTGGCGCTGGGACGGAGTTCGGGAGTTCGGGAAACGGTTTTAAGAGTCGGTTTTACGGTTTTGCTCGGGCGCCAGATTTTTAAGGGTTTTCTCCCTCGGGAATATGCCTGGGTAATTTTACGAACTCAGGAGATTACCAGGGTTGTCTGTAGAAATGAAACACACGCTCAAAAATAGAAAATCCTAAAATTATTTTATTTCCAATTGACCGTGAAAATAATTCGTTCGGCTAACACCTGCGAGGTCGTCGAACGGAGACCGGAGAAATATAAAAAACTTATTTACAATTACTTATAAATCTCGGAAAGGAAACACAAATGCGAAAATATAAAAGTATCACAGTTCGAGAGAAATAAAATTTTATTCTAAATAAATCGGAAAGATTATTTAAATAAGCGAAAATGCGGAAACTGAAAATTACAACACTTGTGCGAATAATAAAAATTAAGATCTGGAATATGAAATATTGAAAATGCGAAAGCAGGAAATCGTACTAACAATTTTACAGTGAAAACGAAATAGCTAAATACGGAGAAGATAAGAAAACGTGCAGAGTCTAATATTCAGTAGTGCGGCTTTTACATATCGAGAGAGCGAGAGTGTGAGAGAGAGCTAGCGGAGGACAGCGGAAAATTAATTTTTTCCTACAATGAAGGAAAAATTAATTTGTAGCGGTTCTGAGAGAGACGGTTGTTAGCGGTTCGACGTACAAGCTAACATATACGGACGGACTAGCAAAACATTTACTATTAGCGGTTGGTGAGGGACAATTACATAACATATAACGAATATAACGGCGGTGATGTACACAATCGGTCGGTGGTACGATCACAATCGGACGATTACGTAACGACTAACGACTACTTCGGTCGGTATAAATGTATCGGTCGGTGACGCTCACAGTTACATATAAGACAATTACATATATCGGTCGGTAGTACGTTCACAATCGGACGGTTACGTAACGACTAACGACTACTTCGGTCGGTATAGGTTTATCGGTCGGTGACGCTCACAATTACATATAAGACAATTACATAGATCGGTCGGTAGGACAGAAACACAACGGATAAATGCTAATAACGGACGGTTGGCTACAGACAAGTAATGGCTCTCACCTTGGATTAACTCAGGCAGAGAACGCCGTAGAGGGCGAGTGGCTCATATTCATTTTAGTCCTGATATTGAAATTATGGTGGATTGAGCAGTGCCTTATCGGCCGCCATCTATCCGAGATAGATTTGGTTTCGCGTTTAAATGTATGGTGGGTGGTCTACTCTCAGCTCTCGAAAATCGG
This sequence comes from Cryptocephalus moraei, assembly GCA_946251905.1. Classification (NCBI taxonomy): domain Eukaryota; kingdom Metazoa; phylum Arthropoda; class Insecta; order Coleoptera; family Chrysomelidae; genus Cryptocephalus; species Cryptocephalus moraei. The sequence goes on along the minus strand of OX276454.1, from coordinate 37,851,225 downwards.
TTTCGTTACAAAAGTATTTGTGTGGGGATATCTTCAGTAATATTGGAGTTATTGTAACGTTTTTATTTGTCCAAATAATTACACTACACTAATTAAGTACCTACTTATCTAATTTATTTAACACTAATTGCTACTACCTAACACAACACATAACTTATTTTACTATTTATTTATTTTTGCGCTCGAGTTTAACCGTCACACTATGCTCGTATTTGACTTTTTCTTGCTATCCCTAGCGGGCTTTTTATGTTCCCCGCTTACCTGCTCGATATAATGAACGAAGAGTCCGCAATGGAATCGAACATAACAAAAGGTTTCTTTTCTGGAAACACCTTTCTTCGTCTTCTTCTTAAGTTAGGATGTGTCCTGTTATATTTCTGCTACTGCACCTCAGCTAATCCTGACGTCCAGCTTTAGTGCTGTCTATTGAAAGGTCTACCTGGGTGTCCTCTACTTTGCGATATCTGGTCTTTAGCCCATTTTGCAATTCTGTCTTGGCCAATCCTGTCTACGTGGTCTCTTCATTCTCATCTTTTCGATCTTACCCATCTAATTACGTCTTCCAGCTGTAATTCTTCTCTTATGGTACTGCTCCGTATTTGATCTCGAAATGTTTCTCCTGTGATCGTTCTCAATGTCTTCATCTCAGCGCTCCTAATTAGTTGTTTGGTTATGGATGTCTGCCCTCTAGTTTGTGCTACATACGCAAGGATTGGTCTCACGTATGTCTTATAAATTCTCACCTTGCTCTCAATTGACATGTATTTGTTGTTCCAAATGACGTCACGTAGGCTTCCTGATATCCTTGCTGCTTTTATAGTGTTTGCCTTGGTTCCTTCGATTCGGTTTCTGCTGACGTATTCCGCTTCTTACGTTTATTTCTTCTGTTAGTTTTTGGTTGACTTTGATTCGTGTTGTAGTCTTGTTATAGGCGTTTAGGATTTTTATGACATCTGTTAGTCTTATCCTATCGAATGCTTGTTTCAGTTCTACAATGCACATGAAACTGGTTTGTCATATTCAATTCCTTTCTCTGCTAATTGTCTTAATATGAAGATTGCGTTTGTGGTCGATGTGTTTTGGCGGAAATCTTGCTGCTCCTCACATATTCCTAGATTGAGTTCAATTCTTTGGGCTAATATTTTTGTGAATACTTTAAGGAAGGTGCTCAGTAATGTTATTCCACTGTAATTATTTGGTTCCTTTTTATCACCCTTTTTAAATATTGGCATGGTTATGCTCGTTCGCCATTCTTCAGGTACTTTGCCTCTTTGGATAATTTTATTAAATAGTTTCGTTATCTTTATAGCGACATTTGCTCGTTCGCCATTCTTCAGGTACTTTGCCTCTTTGGATAATTTTATTAAATAGTTTCGTTATCTTTATAGCGACATTTGTTCCTCCGGAGCCTTTCTGTTTTTCAGTTTGTTTATTGTTGCAGTTACTTCCTCTATTGTCATTTCAATCTGAGACGTCCGCATAGTAGTCGGTTAGATTTTTTCTATTTCTCCATATTGGTGAATTTCAATTTCAGTTTGATGTCTGTGTGTTTCTTGAAAGTGTGAAACCCATTCTTCTGGACTGGTGGTTGTTACTTGATGGTTACTTGGGTTAATGGGTCGTTTTCTTTCAATACGAAATCATATTTTCAGTACTTCGGACTGGAAGTAATGGCTTAAAAAATTGTCGGACGTAGTTAAAATCTCATTTTAATTTGTCTTCTTAAACAATTGTTGATAAATCACACTGTGTCAAAAAACCGGTGGAGTAATAAAATCTCATTATAAATGCAAAACCGTAACAAGGTGGCATCCACTAAGTTTGGAGAGTTTTATAATGCCTTGCATGCTGCCTTATGGAATCCCTTTCTATTATGAGTGTTTCACCCTGAGTAGGTAGTTTATTGTGCGTCTGCCTATCAGGAATAAATGAAGGGAAGGACCATCCGGCGTACTGCTGGCGTACGGCCGGGGAAAATAAGGAAATATGCAATAATCGGTAATTGGAAAAATTATTGTGTGTGTGTGTGTGTGTGTGTGTGTGTGTGTGTGTGTGTGTGTGTGTGTGTGTGTGTGTGTGTGTGTGTGTGTGTGTGTGTGTGTGTGTGTGTGTGTGTGTGTGTGTGTGTGTGTGTGTGTGTGTGTGTGTGTGTGTGTGTGTGTGTGTGTGTGTGTGTGTGTGTTTGTGTGTGTGTGTGTGTGTGTGTGTGAGAGAGAGAGAGAGAGAGAGAGAGAGAGAGAGAGAGAGCGAGAGAGAAAGATAGGTAACGATTCAGTATACTTTAACCACTAGCAATTGGAACACCAAAAAAAAACACTTAATGGCTTTTTAAGTAGTGAAGAGCGATGCCGCCTTGTTCTCCATGGGCGTATCATTACGGATAATAACTCTAACAATGAATTTGCTTCCAAATTGCACAAACAAATGGCACACACATTCACACACCACTGCTTCGGGAGTATAAGTGCCGAAAAAGAGATCACAAGGAAAGCACACGTGGCCGCTGTCCAGTGGACCATCCGGTATCCGTAGAGTCTCGCGTACTTCCTCGTACACGATTTCACTGATCGACTGTACACCTGCACCTTAGAAGAAGATGAAGAAACAAACGAAATGTCGCCGCCGTAAAAAAAAATTGCGGTCCAATGGACCCTCTAGTTCTTTATCTGTACATATCCATACATTC